>CM070510.1:17585181-17810237 GCA_036346375.1 Guadua angustifolia
AGAGAAAGAAACCAATAGGCAAATCAGAGGATGATCTAGTGAGATCAGTGACCAAGGCTATGGACTAAGATTTCGTCTTGCAAGAGACAACATCAATCTCATGAATCTTGAGTCGGGAATAAAGTTTGTCAAGAGTCAGAGTCAACAAATCAATAGTGTCTTTGATGGTGGTCACTTTCATCTCCCAAACTCGAAGATCGAGTGCGGTCAAGAAATATCGAGCATTATCCGAGTCAGTGTATATGCAACCAACTACTCAGAGATCACTCAAAATCTTTGTAAAATGACCAAAACACTCATTAAGACTCTCACTAGCATATTGTTCAAATTTGTTGTATTCATGCTTGTATTGGTCCTGTCTCACTATTTTGATTTGAGTGGTGCCCTCATGGTAAGCATCGAGGGTCACCCAAATCTGATGAGCAGAATGTAGGTGAAAATCCTATCGTACTCTGTAACATCCCGAATTTTGGTCCAATTTTTAAATTTTGGAGTTATTTGAATTTTTATGAATTAATCAACCTTTATTTGCATTTAATTGCATTTAATTGAATTTATCTAATTTTTCTGGGATTTATTGATTTAATTGAATTTATTTATATCATTTTCTTGAGTAATTAAATACCAGAAAATGTAATTATCAAAAATTAAAACTAATATTTTATTTTAGCTCAAAATGCTTTGAAATATTTTCTAGAATTTTTCTAGAATTTTTCGGTATTTTTAGTGCCCTAAATAATTACTTTGAATTTCGCATTTATTTTTAATCTAAAAAGTTTGAAATTCCTTAGCTACGTTGTTGGGCCTTGGCCCAACACCGCTTCTTGCGGAGAAAACCCTAACGCGCGCCTCGCCCGACCGTTGATCACGATCGACGGCCGATGTGACCGACGATCTTGGATCAGGCGCGATCGCCGCACCGCCGCCTCTTGGCGGCCGCGATTTGCGGGGATTTGCGCTGCCACGAGGCACCTCGACGGCCGTGGCGCTTAGCTCATTAAATGGTCTCTTCACCCCGCCACTTGTTCCGCTTCGTCGTTAGCTCGTGGCACCCTAGCTTCCCGCATAGCTCGCCAGAGTTGGCAATCCCTCCGCTTTTCCAGGCATCTTCCGCCGGCTTCGCTGCTCCGCCGCACCGAGGCCAGCCCCGAGTTCCTTGAGTCAGCGCCACAAGCCGTGGTTATTTTTTCCCATGAAGAGACACGGAAGCGCCATCGCCTGTGTCATCTTCCCCAAGTCCGCAACGAAGCGCCGCGCTTTCTTCGACTCACAGAACCTCAACCGCCTCGATCTTCATCCGACGCCTAAGGTAACGCCACGTAGTCCCGTAAATAGTAAACCGCTGTTAGTCTTCTTATGCCGTTAGATTCAATCCAACGGTCGAAAGTAGATGGTACGCTGGGCTTGATGGTTCCAGCGACGCGCGTCGGGCCGACATATGGGGTCGAGCATCGCTGCTGGGCCCACTTGTCGCGGGAGGACTGCACGGCCAGCAGCCGGGCGCTGCGGACGCCATCCGCCCATCTGCTGCTGGCCGTGGGCGACGTGGTTCGCCGTGCCGGCACGGTCAAGCCGAGGAAAATCAGCCGGAAAATCGTGGAAAATAAGGGAAAATTCGGTTTATTCTTTTATGAATTTCAGCAAAATTGAAAACGCTTATAACTTTCGTGATTTTAACTTGGATTTGAGTGATTCCAGTGCCCAAAAATTTGTAAAATGTGAACTATTTATTGGTGATTTTATTTAATTTTAGTGAATTGTTTGCTGTCTGTATTATATATTTATTGTGTGTTTGCTTGTACCGAGTAGACTCGAGTTGCCGGAATTCGCCGAGGAGAGTTTGAAGACCCGCCGCAGAACTCCCACTGTAACTAACTCCTCTTCAAGGCAAGTCATGCTTTGATCATTTCGCGCTTAGTTTTAAAAGTATATTTTGATTTCCATATTGCATGCTATGTTAAGTACAACCACTATTGATTAAATTGGGAAATGGTAGTTGTCGGGATTGATACACTGCATCTAACGCGACTCTTGAAGCCCGCACCAACCGACCATGGCCTTGCTCGGCCGGCCCAAGACAGATCGACCTCGTAGCCTGCCCTGGGCTACCCCATCCTCGAGCAAGCCGAGCTCGGGGCTCGCGCAAAGCAACGTGGCATTAAACGCCATGCTCGAGGAACCGACCACCGGGACTCATACGCTGCAGGGTCCGCGCCGCCTTGGTCTACGCCCACGTTCCCACGCCGCTGCATTCCGTGGTGGCGCGGCTCATCTGATCGCCACATCGCTCTACAAGTGAACGCCCGAAATAAATAACTTGTCTCCTCAGAACTCCTATAAATACCCCCTCGCACGGGGTATGCAGGGCTGGGCTTTTTCAATACCACACACACCCTAATGCAAAGCTTGCTCACTGGGGTCCTTAGGCTAGTTCGAGGCCCCTCCGATCAAGCGCATTGTAACCACTCTTTATTCATTAGCGAATCCACTGGACGTAGGGTTGTTATCTCCTATAAATACCCCCTCGCACGGGGTATGCAGGGCTGGGCTTTTTCAATACCACACACACCCTAACGCAAAGCTTGCTCACTGGGGTCCTTAGGCTAGTTCGAGGCCCCTCCGATCAAGCGCATTGTAACCACTCTTTATTCATTAGCGAATCCACTGGACGTAGGGTTGTTATCTCCTCCGTGAGAGGCCCGAACCAGGCAGGCGATCCCGGTGTGTTTCCTGACTGCCTCATCCATCTCGACGATACTCCTAAGATACCCTCAGACGTATCGCTTCTTGCGGAAAGGGGCCTTAGGTTGATCCCCTATTCAACAAGTAAGCTCGGCGGGGACCCCTGTCCCGAATCGTCGACAGCTGGCGCCGTCCGTGGGGAGCGGCCAAGTCCTTCGCAAGGAATCCCTGAGGATGCCGAACTCGCAAGACAACCAAGACCTTCAAGGCTTCGACGGCGTGGAGGACGGCGACGAGTACTACGCCAGCGACGGCATGGGTGGAGCGGTCAATCCGTATACACACCGAAACCGGAGCCTTTCCCGTATATAGCACGAGAACGCATTTCCCGCCATGGCCAGATACCCTCCATAGCGAGGAAGAATCCGGCGGTGCTGCCCGGACACGGGCCTCTCACCGCTCTCGAAGCTCAGCTGGGGATCATGCCGCACGACACCGCTTCGGTGTCGCCCGTGCGGTCCTGGTCCTCCCGCCGCGTCTGCGTGGCGGGAAGGGGGGGCGACCACGACGAACGGCTGTCCCCAGCGGCCCCTTCTCCTCGCCGGCATAACGATGGTGAGGAGCATCAGGAGCTATCCCCGGGCAGGGACCCGGCGATCGTCCACCACCAATCGGGCGGCGGAGCAGGTGCCGGGGGCGGAAACCGGGCTCACGAGGTCCCGCCACGCTCCCGAGTATGAGCGCCGCCGCTTCTAAGGCTCGCCTCCCGCTGCTTCCTCGAGCGCCGAGCGCCGAGCGCCATGGCGACGATGCCGGCGCGCCTCCGAACTCGCTAACCAGCGGACTGGGCGCCATGGGGGCCTCGTGGTTAAAAACATGGAAAATCTCGCCGACATTGGGCTCCCAGGCTCGCGGGCGTTCATGCGCCCAGACGCCCCGACGCTAAGCGCCATTCTCGGCCAGGCCTCCCGAGACCTCGCCGGAGAACCACGGAGGCGCCACAAGACCACGAGGATGTCCGAGTATTTCGGCAGCCCCGCTGGGCTCACGGGCGACCTACCCGTCCGGAGCGCCTCCGTCGCTTCCACGCCGAACCCGCCATCGCCGCACCGGCGTGAGGGCGTGTTCTTCGCTTCTCCTTGCGGGCTGGCGATCGCTGGGCCCCGCCGCGCGATCGCAACACCCGGGGTTCGACATGATGGCCCAAAGATTCGATGCAAGCTCGCCGCCCCTACGTGACGCCAAATGGCCGAGCAAATTCAAGCCCGCCACATCGAAGCGTTTAACGGACTCAAAACCCCAACGAAGTTCATCTCGATCTTTCCACCGCCATCCAGCGGTCAAGCGGGACGAGGGTCATGGCTAACTACCTCCCCACGGTCCTCGACGCCCGCTTAGGACGTGGCTTTTTAACCAAAAGGAGGGATCGATCCGCTCGTGGAGACACTCCTGAGGCCCTCCCGCAAATTTCCAAAGCGCTACACTCGCCGCAACGAAGCGACTCGAGCGGCTCATCCAAACGGATAGGGAGACACTACGCGACTTCGCCCAAAGGTTCGTAAAAGTGAGGAACTCCATCCCGAGCATCTCGACGAGGCGGTGGTCGTGGCCTTCAAGTTCGGTGTCCGCGATGTCCGCTTCACGCAAGACTTGAAATTATCCAGACTGTTGCCAACGAACTGCTTTCAGATGGTCGATCACTACGCAAACGCCGACGGCTGCAATGGAAAAAGCGCCGACGAGGGCAAGCCGCCGCCACCGGCCTCGAGGGCGCCGAGCAAGAGACCCTGCCCGCAGAAAGAAGTTTAAGAAGAAGAAGAAGTCGTAGCGCCAGACATGGTTGCGCCGCCGAGCAACGACCGATCGTGGCCCCGCCAAATTGGCAAGAATATGGCGGTGGTCGGCGCCATGCGGCGCGGGCGACCAGCCGACACCGACTAAGGCCGGAGGGCGAAGGTCGCGACGGCCAGTGGTGGTGGCGGGGCGCACCTACGAGCTGCGCCGCCGCCTCGCTTCCATCGTGGTCGGCCACGACCTCCGCGAATCAGAGGACCGGGCGACGCTCGAGAAATTCTACAGGCGAGGGCCCCATGCCGCCCTCCCGAGCAAGGGGAGAGTAGCAAGGGCAAAGGCCCCACGACGAACGACGCACGACGATATGGATTACCAGAGCCCCACAATCACATCGCCATATTCGGGGCTCGGCCTACAAATCCGGAGGGATTTAAAGGAGGCCGCAAGTCGGCCACATCACCCAAGGCAGCCCCCTGCAAAGCAGCCTCGAGATGGTCCGAAGTTGCGGCCACGCTCTCCAAGGATGATTGTCCCCTTGGAATGACCAAACCCCAGAAGCTCCCGTTGGTCGTGAGCCCGACCATCAATAACGCGAAAGTTGGCCGGGTCCTGATCGACGGCGGAAGCTCCTTGGACCTTATATCCGTTTCGGTCTTGGACGAGATGCAGGTCCCTCGTTCCAAGATCAAGAGCATCGCTGTCCCGTTCTTCGGGATTGTCCCCGGCACCTCGATCAAGCCTTTGGGCCAGATCGTGCTGCCCGTGACGTTCGGGGACACCGCGAACTTCCGGACCGAGCTGATCAACTTCGAAGTCGTGGACTTTAGGTCGGCCTACAACGCCATCCTAGGCAGGCCGGCCCTCTCCAAGTTCATGGCCGCCACGCACCACGCCTATCACTGCCTGAAGGTCCCCGGACCCAAAGGCGTCGTTACCGTGAAGGGCGACCACAGGGCGGCCCTGAGCTGCGACGAGAAGTCCCTCGACATGGTCGGGCAATGCTTCCACGAGGCCCCCGACTGCCGCCAAGACCTTCCCTACTTAAGGTCAACCTCCACCGGAGGAGAAACTAAGCGGTCCCTTCTGGCGAGGCCGACCACTAAGGTTCTCCATTTGGGGGCTTTTTAGACCCCAAATAGGAACTCGAGCTCATCACCTTCCTCCGGAGGAATTCGGACGTGTTACTGGGGAGCCGTCCGATATGCCCGGTCCCAAGGAGGTGATCGAGCACAGTCGTCAGTCTACTGTAAAAGACTGTAAGGCCCGAAGCTCAGCGATTTTCCCAAAAACAGCGATCATCCCGAGGAACTCGAAAAGCTCCTCAAGGCCGGCCACGAGAGGTCGGCACACTTGAGTGGCAGCAAATCCGGTCATCGTCAAAAGAAGGGCGGCAAATGGCGATGTGTGTCGACCACACCGGGTTTAAACGCCGCTGCGTCTAAAGGACAACTTCTTCTCTCGCCACAAGACGACCACCGTGGACGAACGGCGAATCCTGTAATGAGCTTTTTGATGCATATTCGGCTATCACCAGATTAGTTTGTTCCTGGGGACGAGGAGAAGACTTCCTTCATCACGCCTTCAAGACGTTACGCCACACCCACCATGTCTTTCGGTCATGGAACGCTGGGCGTACCTTCGGCGCTTGATGCAAAAGACATTCCGGGAGCAGATAGGCCGGAACCTGGAGGTATATGTAGATGATATCGTAGTTAAGAGTAAAATCCCTTCAGGCCATATATCCGACCTTGAAGAGACCTTTTGTAACCTCCGTAGACATCGAATAAAACTCAACCCGAAAAGTGCGTTTTGGTAAGATCCCAGAAGGTGCTCGGGTATATCATCGTGCCGCAGGGCATCGGCGCCAACCCGGAGAAGATCGAAGCCATCGAAAGAATGCGACCCCCAAGCTCGGTAAAAGAGGTTCAAACCCTGACCGGACGTATGGCCGCCTTAAGCCGCTTCATTTCCCGGTCAGGGGAGCGCGGCTTGCCCTTCTTCAAGGCGCTCCGCAAGCATGACGGTTTCGCTGACGACGGTTAACCGCCTTCAAGAGCCGGCAAGATTCGTCATCAGCCCCGATCTCGCCACGCCAAGATCGGGAGCCGCCTCGCTATACCTCGCAGACACGCCTAAGCCGTAAGCGCTGCATCAAGCGGTAGAGCGAGAAGGACGCAGTCCCAGATACTACGTCGTCAGTGTTGCACGGACCAAAGGAGCGTTACCGAGGTCCGAAACTCTGTACTGGCCGCCCTAGCTTCAAGGAAGCTGCGCCATTACTTCCAATCCCACAAGGTCGTTGTCCCGACCAGCTTCCCGCTTAGGGAGATCCTAAGAATTGACGCCGCGTGGCGGATAGCTTGGGGCCATGGAACTCGAGAGTTCGATGTCCACTTTCCGCTCGCATCATGATCAAGTCTCAAATTCGCAGACTTCGTGGTGGAATGGACAAACCCACCCACCCACCACCAAGGGCCACGAATCGAGGTCGGCCGACCATGCACTGACGGGTCCCGCTTTGAGCCTTCCGGCGTCAAGGTCGGTATATCCTCAAGGATCAGCCCAAGACGCATTCATTTACACTTCCCGCAACAAACAATGCGCGGAGTATGAAGGCCTCTTGCCGGACTCGAGCGCCCAAGGCGCCGGAGTCCGTGGCCGATCGTGAAAGGCGATTCACAATTGGTCATCAACCAAGTCAACAAGGAGTATCGGTGTTCGATCGCTCAATGGCGCTTTACTTGGTTGAAGTGAGGAAGATGGAGCAGTACTTGAGAATTTCGAAGTACTCTACATCCCCAAGAGGGATAATTCCTCGCCGACCAACTTTCCAAGGTCGGTTCTTCAGATGTCGCGCTGGGGGCGCTTAGTCGAGCATCCGCACAAGCCCTCCATTCCTCTCAAGAGGAGGCACCACCTCAGATGCCCGCCAAATTTCTGGCGCCAGCTTAACATCTCAAAAGCCCTCCATTCCCTCTCAGAGGAGGCATCGAGGCGCGGTAACGCCTCCTTCCTCGAGCAAGGTGCTAATTGATGGCGCCATTCATCCAAGATTACCACGGACATTGCCCGAGGAAGAAGCCGAGCGTTCTTCCTACAGAACGGCGGTTGTCCGTCTACAAGTCGGTAGACGGCGCCTTGGTCATAGAAGGGGCACTCTTGAGTCCTCTCAAGTGCATTTCTCGAGCGAAGGCGAGTTCCTTCTCCGAGATATCCATGAGGGCATGTGTGGGGCCCACTGCCCTTCCAACACTCGTAAGCAAGGCATTCCTTAGGATACTATTACAACAAATACAGACGACGCCGTAATCGTGGCGACTGTCGGGCATGCAAGGCACGCCCATAATCCCACTCAACCAACAGACGCCGCCGCAAACCATCCCACTCTCATGGCCATTCTCGACATGGGCCGACATCCTGCCTTTCCCGGTCGAAAGGGTTGTAAATTCTTGCTCGTCGCCATAGACACTTTCTAAGTGGATCGAGGCCGAGTTCGTGATCAACCATCTCGGCCAAGCGACCAAAAGGTTCTTTCAAAGCAATGTGGTGACACGCTTTGGGATACCCAATCGCCTCATCACGCATAACGGCACCAGTTCACCAAAGAGTCAAGCTTTCAAGCCTCATCACGAAGATATCGGCACAAAAATATGCTTCGCCTCTATAGCTCACCCGCAGAGCAACGGAGCAGCCGAGCGGGCCAACGGCCAAATACTCCAAGGGATCAAGAAAAGAGTCTTCAGGGAACTTTCCCGACAAGGCGGTTCATGGGTGGACGAGCTCTCTTCCGTCCTTTGGTCGGACAAGACCATCGCAAGCTGCTACGCGAAACACCCTTCCAAATTGCCTATGGTGCCGAGGCCGCCCTTCCCGCCGAAATCGTGCTTCGTCCCCAAGAGTGAACCTGGCCGACGACATCCACCAAGGGCGCGAGCGTCGCCTCGACCTCGACCTTGCTGAAGAAACTCGTCTAAAGGCACGACTCCGGTCGGCCGTCTACCAGCAAACCCTCCGCAAGTTCGCGGCCAAGCGCATTCGCCCCCGCGCTCTGCAGGTCGGCGACCTCGTCCTGCGACGGATTCAGGACACATCGAAAGCCAACAAACTCTCCCCCAAATGGGAGGGACCGTTCACGGTCGTTTCGGTGTCACGCCCGGGGGCTGTCCGCCTCGCAACGGAGGATGGCCGCGAGCTCGCCAGTTCATGGAACATCGACCAGCTACGCAAATTCTACGTCTAAAAAGCTCTCTGCGTTACATTGTAAATTCGCAACCTTTTGTATCAGTGCAACGCTTGTTCGCCTAAAAACGCTTCTCGCTTTCTCGTGCACAGTACATGGTCGCTACTCACCATGTCCGTCCACCATGCGCCGCAAATGTTAAAGAAGTATCCGGACACGTTCGTTTTTTCCCACCGACCTAACCTACGCCTATCACCCGGATAAGGTCGTTGAGGGACAAAGACGCGCTTTCTCTCATCTCTCCTGCGAAATGGACTCGTACTCACATCCTAGAATGAACGACTTCCATTCGCAGCGGGGGCTCGGGTAGGAACGAGCAGCCACGCTAAGACATTTTTTGCCGCAAAACACGGCTCGCCTTCAAACACTGTTTGCGTACGCAAGTGGTTTTTTGGCTTCGACTAAGCCCGGGCTCGAGTAGCTCATACATCGACCTAGTCCACACTACATCTGCCTCGCAGCCTTTTTTGCAGCAAAAGCAATAGAGAGACCAAAGAAAAACATCATCACGGGCGCATCTATCCAAGCAAACATCATTACATTCCAACGAGCGTATAATTTTACACACCGGGCGTCGTCCCTCTAAGCGCCGCGGAGAGCTTCGCTCAGAGTCGGCCACTTTGGTCTCTGTGTCGATCACCTCCGCGGGCATCGCGACCTCGCGCCTCTTCACGGCCGCCGACTTCGTCTTTTATCCCGTCACGAGGGCGGCGGCCGTCCACGCGGCCCGCTCCAAGTCGGCCACCTTGGCTTCGAGGCCCCGAGCATGCTGCCTCTCTTGATCAAGCCTTTGCTCGAGCCCGAGGGCCTTGTCCCGGCTGAGGGCCAGATCCTTCTCCAACCGGGCGGCCCTCTGCTTCGCCCGGTCTAGCTCCTCCTCGGACCGACGCGACGCCTCAAGCTCGGCCGCCTTGGCCTCAAAAGTCCGAGCATGCTGCTTCTCCTGCTGAAGCTCTTGCTCAAGCCCAAGGACCTTGCTCCGGCTTAGAGACAGGCGCTCCTCCGCCAGGCCAGCGGTCTTCTTCCACTGCTCCAGCTCTTGCTCGAGCGTGAGCACCTTCTTCTCGGAAGCAGCAGCATCATCCTTGGCCCAACGGGAGGCGGACCTTTCTTGCTCGAGCTCTCGCTCAAGACCAAGGACATGCCCCTTTGCCTCGCTGACCTCTTGCTCCGCCTCGCGGCACCTCTTCACCATTGTAGCATCTATGAGCTTAAGGTCGGTCACCTTTTCCTCTAGCCTCGTGATCCGGGCTTCGCTTTCTTCGTAGAATTGGGCCAAGGAGGCGGGGACGACCAACACCTCTTTGAAGTTGGCTAGGGTTCTTTTGAGAAGCTGCCGAAAGAGAAAACTCTAAAGCAAAACCCCACAAAAATCGGAGAGGGAGGATCATCGCGGCAGCGGTTCCTTACCTTGGCAACATCGGTGCTTGTGAGTTTCACGAATCGCCGAAAATCTCCCCTTCAATATCATCCGCTTGGCAAGGGGGAACGCACGAGCCCGGAATCCTTAAAGAAGGGCGGGTTGTCCGAGGATGACGAATCTTCCCCCGGGGCCTGGCATTCGCCATGGGGCACTAGACCCCACTCTCGAAGCGGCTCTCACTCGTGGATCGCCGCTATCCGCCTCGAAAGCAGTTGCTCACTCGGGCAGCACCTCTCGTCTCGGGCAAGCGCCTCGCCCGGGGGCTCCGCGCCCTACCGAGCGGCCTCTTCGCCCGGGGCCACGGGTCGCCCCCCTGCCCGGGCTCACGCCTCGAGCAGCCTCTTCGCCGGGTCATGGGTCGACCTCCGCTCCCTCCGTTCTCGGCCATCGCGAGATCTCGGCCTCGAAGAGCAAGCCCTCTAAAGCGTGATACGCAAGCTCGTAAGCCATTTTGCGGCAGTCCGGGAAGGCCCCGCGAGCTATCAACGCCCACGTCAGGATAGTGGGGTTAGCTCGGGCGCACAAAACAAAAATGCGAAGAAAGAAAATCAAAACAAGGACAAAATTCGACGCACACCTTTGGCCGGGCCTCCTTCGTTGTCCGCGGGTAGGTCCGCCGCCGAGATCGCCAAATTCCCTCTTCTCGGCGCATTGTAATCTTCGCCACCGGGGTCGACCGCCCATGTCGGCCTCCTCCAACGTTTTCCGGATACCCCCTTGGCGGGTTTCTTGCCGCCCAGGGTGGGCCGCCGCTAGACCACTACTCGGCCGTCTTTTCGGCGGCCCGGGTGATCTTCGCCAGCTTAGGATCAACTGCCTCCATGTCGACCCCTTCCAGCGTCTTTCCCGGATGCCCGGGTTCCGTCGCGAGGGGCTTTGCCCGGCCGACGACCCCAAACTCCCGGGCCTTAGTAGCCCGTGCGAGTTGGTCCTTCGTCTCGGCAAGCTCCCTCTTCAGCGCCTCCCGCTCCATCTGCACCATTCCCTCGATCAGTCTTCCCTCCGCCGCGATTTGTTCGATTTGAACCTCCAGGCTATAATTCTCCAGCCAAAGCCTCAGGCGGCTTACCTCCTCCACACGATCGGCGTACTCCATGTGCCGCTTCGGAGGATCTGCATGCACGCGATGCCTCTTCGACGTCCGGGTACTCACCGGCGGCGCTGTCGACCTCTTGCTCCTCCCCTTTTTGGCCTTAGCCGCGGGGATAAGCGCCTCGCTGCCAGCCCCTTTGGATTTGAGCTCGGCCACGCCCAGCTCTAGGGCGAGCTTCTCCTGTCAAAAGGAAGCGGAACGCCATGAGAAAAGTGCGGATGCTCTCCCCGTGCGCCAATACCCGGTAAGGCTCGGATGTTTTCCCGAGCATGAAGGACCAGGGTTACTTACCACGCTGCCCCGCTCGAGCACGTTCAGCGGGATCTGGCGTTTCTTCTCGAGCTCCTTGCCCTTGGGGGTCCCGAACATTTCGCCGACCCTCTTCTCCACCCAGTCGAAGCCCGGGGCTGTCGCCACGCCGCGCAAAATGTCATTACTAGCTCGGGCAACGCGTGCGGAGCAAGACTATCACAAGCCCGCGAGAGCATACCTGAATCGGATTCACGGGTAAGGTCGTCCCACCCGGTGATTTCGAAGAAGGGGCGTTCTCTCCTCCGCAGCGGGGATATTCCGTTCCGGAGGAAGTCGCGGACGATGTCGCGTCCGATGAGCCCCATGTTCGTAAGCTCGTGGATCGCCATCGATCCGCCTCGCCGGGCCGACCGCGGGCGCGGCTCGGCGCTGGGTGCCGCCGCCCAATAAGCGCAGGAGCAGTCCCGCCTCCTCCGAGTAGAACCGATGGTCGGCCCACCCGCGACGGAGTCCCCGAGGGTGAAGATGGGGAACTCAGACGTGCGAGCGGTCCATAATTAAAGTACAGAGCGCCGGTGGGGAAGCCCACGGTCAAGCGGAAAGATTGTAGAAATGGAAAAAGAGACTTGGCGTGGGAAGGGTGCCCACGAAGCCCTCGCAAAGGTGGGCGAAGACGTTCAACACAAGGATCGAGTTGGGGTTCAGGTGGGTGAGTTCGCACCGGCATTGCTCAAGCACGTCCCCCAAGAACTCGCTCCCAAGATCCGGAGTCCGTGATTGAGTGTAGAGGTCGCACGAGACTATCTCATCGTCGCGCGGCGCCGGGGGTCCATCGCCCTCCGGGATTCTCCAGGTGTGGGCGTCCAGGTACCCGAGTTCCTCCAAGACCCGGAGCCTCTCCACCGTGATCTTGCTAGCCCCAAACCGCGCCATGGAAGGATCCAAGAAGATGAACCGCCGCGGTAGGAAGAGAGGAAGTTTGGGGGTCGTCGAGGTTTTCTCTTTTTTGCGGAGCGTTCGTCGCAAACGGTGAAAATAAAGGAAGACAAATGGAGCGCTCCCGCCGGTTACTTCTAGGCGGAGGAGCCGAACGGGCCGGTGACAACGGCCGATTGCCGACGCGTGGCGGCACGTCCCCCGAAGCGGGCCTGACCAAGAGCGGTTCCCAAAAAGCCGTCAGAACCGCACCATGACGCTTCGCGGGGGGGGGGGATTTTTTCCCGCGCTCCCCCCACAAGCGATGTTTGGCCCGAGTTTCGACCAAGAACGCTCGGTCCCGAAGGGCGCGCCTCTCCCCGGGCTCGGTTGCTCGGGCGCCACAACAGGCCTTTCCTCATCACGAGATCCCTTTTCCTCGAGCATAGTAGCTCGGATGCCGCGGCAGTTTTTCGCCGCGAGCTCACCGCCCTCGAGCATGATCGCGTGGGCGCTGTAGCAGCTTTTCGCTACCGAGGTCTCTGTCCCCGAGCTAGGGCGGCTCAAGCATCGCGGGGGCTCGTAGTTGCCCGACTCCAATCCCTCCTTAAAAAGTCTAGAGGCTTAAGGCGGGAGCCTCAGCAAGGCTTCTTCCCCCTTTTTAGCCTCGGGGGCTAGCTGTCGGGGATTGGATACACTGTACCCAACGCGACCCTTGAAGCCCGGCACCAACCGACCATGGCCTTGCTCGTGGCGGCGCCAAGACAGATCGACCTTCGGTAGCCCCAGACATGGGCTACCCCATCCCCGAGCAAGCCGAGCTCGGGGGCTCGCGGCAAAGCAACGTGGCATTAAACGCCGCGCGGCTCGAGGAACCGACCACCCGGGACCTGCGCTGCCGTGGTCCGCGCCGCCTTGGTCTACGCCCGCTGTTCCCACGTCGCGCGGTACCGGCGGTGGTGCAGCTCTTGCCGCCCACATCGCTCTGATGGAACGCCTGTAATAAATAACTTGTCTCCTGTAAATCCCCTATAAATACCCCCTCGCACGGGGTATGCAGGGCTGGGCTTTTTCAATACCACACACACCCTAACGCAAAGCTTGCTCACTGGGGTCCTTAGGCTAGTTCGAGGCCCCTCCGATCAAGCGCATTGTAACCACTCTTTATTCATTAGCGAATCCACTGGACGTAGGGTTGTTATCTCCTCCGTGAGAGGCCCGAACCAGGCAGAAGCGATCCCGGTGTGTTTCCTGACTGCCTCATCCATCTCGATCAGATACCCGGCATACCCCCAGACGTACCGCCCTTGCGGGAAAGGGGCCTTAGGTTGATCCCCTATTCAACAAGTAAGCTCGGCGGGGGACCCCTGTCCCGAATTGTCGACAGTAGTTAAAAGCCAAACTTGTTATGCCACCTTGATTATAATGTTTATATGCCCTGAAACCCTTGCCCACCCTAAGATGCTTAAATATGTTGGATGCTAATATGATGCCAACACGGGAGGCTAGACCGTGATTAGTCGCTAGCTCGCTTGTATCGTGGAATGACTTTCAAATATCAAATGAATATTCACTAAACAATTATGGAACATTTTGGAAAATGCGATGATGTCATGAATTGGGCCGGATAGTGACTCGTGGTGCTATTCATGAAATGATGTGGAAAATGGCATGTGTTGCTTAAGTATAAAGTGGGGTGGGAAAATGATTTGAACAGGGGCAAGTGGCAAGAAGGCTTCGTGCGAGTGGGCCTGTGGCAATGGGTCTGTATGAATGATTAAGAAGGCTGTGTGCCGAGTTGTATAAAATGGATGTCTTGCCCGGGACAGTTAAGGACTTAACCTTGCGAGCCTTTGAACTGAGTTCCGTGTACAACCACTTGTCCGGAATGGGACGGACCTAGTTAAGTAGGTTTCTGACCTCTTTCCTTTGAAACCTTCGGGTGACAGGCACACCAGTGCAATCAGAGGGAAGCGTGCACTGCTACTGCTTGGTACCCATTCAACGGTACTTGCCCTGTCTAAACTTCGGCTCTGAGTGAGGGAAGTGTTAGAAGGGAGGTAACGGAGAGGTTCAACGGTTAAATGTTAGTCTCTGAAAGACTTTGTTACAATCAATCGCCTGTGTGGTGAACGACTGTATCCTGTGGGTAAAGTGTACAGCCTCTGCAGAGTGTGTGTGTGAATCTATTCGAATAGCCGTGTCATGATCTTGACATTGCTCAGTGATTACAAATCAAGGGTTAGATTTTCAAAATGAAAATGTGGAATGGGTGGTGTGTGCCAAAAAGTCATGTGAATGAAATTAGGGTCATGTGCCAAACTCTTGGAAAAGAATTGAGAAATTAATTATTAAATATTATTGATCTTACTGCTTTTAATCTAATAGGATTACCTATCAAAAGAAATGCTGCTTTATGCAAAATAACCAATTAAGCCTTTCCTTGGAATAAGCCTTGCATATAGTAATAGTCTGCATTGTGCATGACTTGTTGAGTATGTTGTATACTCACCCTTGCATCGACAAAAACCTCAGAAGAAGAAGAAGCCGTGCCAGCTTGGAATGAAGAGTTCGTCGAAGGCCAGGAGGATTAAGGGTTGAGCCGCACTCAGTAGCCTGTGGCTAGGAGTGGTTCCGCTATCGTATTTTGCTTCCGCTGAATGAACTTGATACTGATGATATTTATCGCCCTGCGCGGCGAAGTATTGTAAGGCGACCATAAGGTCATGTAACTCGTTACTATTAATGTTTGAAGTACTTATTATTTATTTCCGCTGTGTATGATTGTGGTACTTCAACCTGTTTATCCTGTGTGTACTAGCGTGATCCTGGACTAGTACAGAATACACAGAGTGTCCGAATCTGTGAAAATTCGGGGCACGACATACTCACAGGGCTAAGACCCCGTATGAGGATATTCCTTACCTTTGTGTTTTCCTCAACATCAGCTATATTGTCGATTGTGACATTTTCATTGGTAGGAACCTCATATGTGAGTTTCACCATCTACCATATCAGAAAGCCCTGGACAGTGATGTACGACTCCATTCAAGACTTCCAAAAAGGAAAATCAACTCCAGAAAAGATGGGAGTCTTGGTGGAATATTTATCCATCGCCATGGCTCTTGAGACCGGTTAAGATCTATGGAAGAGCAAAGCCTGCTCTGATACCAATTGATGGATCGAGATGGCGATCAGAGGGGGGTGAATGATCCTAAAATAAAATTTTCACCACATAAAATAATCCAAAGAAGCCCTCAAGGAAAATACTCAAAAGGAGACAAATGAAATGATGTGGATGTCTCAGATGGTCGGTGCTACTGTCAGGGTAGTGGTAGCACCACACGAGGGCGAGTAGCCGGGCTCAAGAACGACTAAAGAACAGTCTAAAAACCAGCACGAGTCAAAAGAAAATTTTGAGGAATCTTTTGATCAGCTAGACAAAACTCACAAAACTTGGTAGACGTGATCCTAAGGATGTTAAGAACTTATCATAAGGATTGATGTGAAAGTTCTGACCATTTTCTCTTTGAAGGAAGAACACACCAAGGTTGTAAAAAATTCAAGAACTTGATCTAAGACTTGCTCGTGGGGTTTTGATGATCAAGATGGTCTTAGATAGCTTTCCACATGTCACAGCAAGTAAGAACTCAAGTTTAAACTTCCAAAAACGTGATTTTCAAGAATCATTCACTCAAGAGTATAAAATTGATTTTCCGCAAGAAAGTTGCATGAATTTGCCTAGATGATTGGGATATGATCTGAAGAAGATTCATCCATCAATCACCATCCTTGGCACACGAAGCAAAAGCATGTAGAAGGAGGGGAGGCAAATCTAAATTGCATAAATGTAAATTGCAAGAAAGTAAGTGCGGAATTTAAGATATAATGTAAATGTGTAAAAAAATTAAGCATAGAAGAAAATGATTTGTATTTCTGGAAGGGAGGTTTACAAAGCCTCACAATAAGGTGGGAAAAAGCTCAAAGGAGCACAATACCTCTAAAACCTTCAAGAGGAGAAGGCTACCCTTCCCCATTTCTACTACTCTTGGGCCACGTACCACCATTCGATGAGTCCCTCAACTCTAGAGTACTCCATCAAGGGCTAGGATTAACCTAGTCACACAGCCATGCAAGGCTAACCTAAAACCTACCAACAAACCGAAGTTTTCTTGCACGGTTTTCAAAGCACACTAGCTAGACCCATTGTCCCATCAACGGCCGTGATCCGACTGACCCTCTTTGATCCACACATCTAACTAGCATCTTTTTCTTTCCTTGTCTTCTAGGCTTGCACGACTCATGTCTCTAATCGTCTTCTAGCGATTCTCGATCGCCTAGACCTCCGATGCACCTCGCCTAGTCCCGATCATCCTTCATCTCATCATGATCTAGCATCGTCGTCCTGCAACCATCAAAAATAAGGAAAATCCATCACATAGCAATATGCAAAAAGATATGCAATAATCATCACAAAATCATTAATTATATTAATCACGCTCAAAAGGACTGGTGCTACCGCCCCCAAGCTAGTAGCACTGCCCATGGTAGACCGGTGGTACCGCCCCTAGGCCGGTAGCACCACTCTACCGCAACACCACAAAAACACATTCTTTGGAATTTTCTACAGCCAATTGTGCGGTGCTACCGCTTTCAGTAGTACCAAGTTGTTGTGATCCCCTAAAACACCCTCTCGGGTTTTCCACGCCGCTTAGGGGTCCAAAGCTACCGCTCGACCAGAGTGCACCGCTACCTTGGCAGTAGCACCAAAAAAGGCAGTTAAAGCTCAAATTACTTCGAATTAAAAATCCAATTCAAATCAAACTCAAACCAAAGCATACTAAGCTGAAATTTAGTCAAATACTCGTCATCAGCATGGGTAGACCTCCACGTGGTCTTTCATAATCATTTTAGTATCAACAACTTTCTGGTTACAAAATATTAAATTGGTGACAAGCTTATGCATGGTAGAGTTATATGCTACCATAGCTTAAAAATTTTGAAAGTGTAGGAGGGTTGTAACATGTTAAATTTTGATTTTACTAAGTTTATTATGCTTTTCCTTCATTTATGATTTTTTTTGGAATTTTTTTAATTCATTTTGAAATTATGAAATTAAGCCTTCTATCATATTTTATTTATTTGGTGAAAAGTGTTGATGCTCTTTTGTTGAAAATATTTTATTTGGGTTCTAAATGTCCTAGTATTTTCTACAATTTTTGGATTTTTCCTGGTATTTTTGCCATTTTATTTTGCTAATTTATTTCAATTAAAAAATAATTTAAAATTGAGTGAATAGTGTTTGGGCCAAAATCCTCCTGTTCAAATTTCAATTTATGTGTTTTACTCGACCGGATTGGCTGCACGATGATGCCTAGCGGCATTATACCGCCACGTCGAGATCTTGATCCAACAGTTGCCTCTCTCCTACGTCGCCATGCTTCGTGTGTCATCTGATCGAATCTACGTGGACGCCTAGAATTGTGCCACGACAACTCACCGTATCCAGATCGAATCTCCACTGTCGCCGTTGAATTTGTTTGGGTTTTCGTGCCCTACACTAAGTCAAACCCTATTTAATGTGCCGCCACCTTTGGGTTCCTCACTTCGAGACACACCAGAGCCCTAGCGCCGCCAACCGAGACATCGCCATTTGCCTGCACAAGCTCGTCATAGTTGTCACTTTGTGCCATCGTGGTTTTTCATTGTTTCCCTCGCCGTCCGCCGTCCCTCGCCGCGTTCGTGCCTGGGTTTGAGCTCGCCGCATCGTGATGCGTCTATGAAGGGTAAGAACATCGTTGGAGTCGCCCTCAAGCGTCATCGGCTACGTCGTCATCTTCATCTCCAGTGAACCAATGTCGCCATGCCGTCGCCATCGCCAGGAGCTTCGTCCATCATCGGATTGGGTAAGGCATTGTCAGATCTTCTCCACATGTCGCCCGCTAGAGTAGCTGCGTAGTCGTCTTGTCTTCGTCGCTCTGCCGCCATTAGATTCCATTCGCTCGTATGTGGTTGAGCCACGTGACCGCCGTCATCTTGCTTTGCGTCGCTGCATCGTAGCCATCAGATTCGTACTATGCATCCCAGATCATACCACGTGTCGTCCACTGGGCCAGCCATGTCGCCACACCGTTTGTCTCCACCGCATCATCTGGGTCATCGGATCCAAAGCCAACGGTCCAAATCTTGCCGTGTGTCGCTCGCCGAGGTAGCTACGTCGCCCGGACACTTTGGTTCTCCTCGCCATCGTCACCGTCTGATCGGATCTATCCGATCGGGATTGTGCCGCGTGTTGCCTTCGTAGTAGATCAGAGTCACATCGAGTCAACAGATCTCGGCTGTCTGTTTCGAATTGGACAAGTAGGATTGCATATAGCCTGCACCAGTCGCATGCCGCGTCATGTCACACCGTAATTGGGTCACGTGTCACGAGTGATGCCATGGCTTGGTCGGCCGCAGACGCAGCACGCGGTCTTTGCCGATCCACCATGGACCGGCCGGTTCGCGGACCCCAAATCGTCGCCGGTGACACGTGTCGCGCTATGGTTGCGCCGCGTGTCATTTGATTGGGCCACGTGTCTACTAACATCAGCGTGACGTCATAAATGCTATTTTCCCATATAAAAATAATTTGGTTAATTCGGTTTTTCTAATTTTCTCGATTTATCTTTTTCTTCAAACTTTGAATAGCTATATCTTTTGCGTTTGAACTTGATTGAGGTGATTCCAGTTTCTAAAATTTGTAAAATCAAGATCTATTTAGTGGTAAATTTATTTTTTGGAGTTGATGTTACTCTCTATTGTTGGTATTTATTGCTTTCTCTTTCATTACACGTAGACGTTGAGTTGCGGTGAGTTTGTCATCGAGGATCTAGCACCGAGCAAGGTCTAGAGCAAGAGTCGAGCTATTTGAAGGCAATTCATGCTCGATCATGTTGAACCCCTGCATTAAATATTATATTGTTTCAAAGTATTGCATGTTAATTCAATTATCACTTGTTTCAAATATGTTGGAAATAGTTAATTGTCTACTTTGAATTACATCCACCTTGCCATATCATATGTTATATCTCATTTGTCACCCTAGAATAGTTTCATAATAGTTGGTAGCTATAATTGCCAATGTGGGTAGTTAGAACGCAAGTAGTATGCTTAGCCATGCAACGAGTCATTATTTTATATGCAAATGGATAATCTTGCTTAATGATTATGAAACATGTTTATTAACTTGTGTGTTGGGTTTTGTCACACAATGTTGGTGTTGTTGATGGCACGTGGTGCATGGTAAATCAACTAGGGTGGTAAAATGATTTAGACCGGGCAAGTGGCATGTATTGTGGTGGGCCAATGTGGCATTTGAGCGGTCGCATTGCTTTTGATGATAATTGTTGGTTCACGGTTATGATGATTTTTAGTTAGTCTTGCCTTAGTCAATTAAAGACTTAACCTTGTAAGAATTTGAACTGAGTCATTCATACAACCACAAGTCTGGTATGTGATTGACCTAGCTGATTAATTTGTTTCATCTAAACTTTAGTACTACTAGTGGTGGTGTGAGGCCCTAGTAGTGGTAACTAGTCCTCGCACAGGTTGGCTCACAAGGTGCAAGAGGGGGGCCTTGGATGTGGTAACCAGTCCCACCAGTATTGAAACCTTAGCAGGTAGTACCGGGTTTAGATAGGTTTTAGAAAGGCTTTGTTATAATCATTTGCCTTTGTGGTGTATGATTGTATCTTGAGGGTAAAGTGTATAACCTCTGCAGAGTGTAAAACCTATTCGAATAGCCGTGCTTGCGGTATTGAGCATTGCTCGGTGATTACAGTCAAGGGTTAGAATTTATCAAAACAAGTGTGGGAATGGGTGTTGAAATGTGGAATAAGATTATGAATTGGTTATTGAAAAACAATCGCAAAAGTTATTATTGTTATTGCTCATTTTACTATCTTTCAATCTATTTATGCTATTCTTTTACAAATGTTGTTTATGCAAAATAACCATATAGCCCATCCTTTTACTAAGCCATGCAATAATATATTAGATTTGCATTCTGTATATGACTTGTTGAGTACTTTATGTACTCACCCTTTACAACAAAACATCATTAGTTGGAGAAGAAGCAACACTTGCTTTTGAGGAAGAGTATCAGGAAGAGGCGAACAACTAGGGTGCGCAGTTTCCTATGGCAGATTGAATGGTTTTCTACGCTTATGTTTATTTTCACGCTATTTATTTACTTTTCATCTTAGCCTGGTTGACCATAAGGCCGTTTAATAGTTATACTTAATTTGATGAAGTCTTTATTATGTTATCACTGAGTATGATTGTGATATTCATCTATGTTGAGCCTGTATACACTAGCATGATTCTGGACTAGTGCGGATTATACAGAGAGTCCGAATTTGCATATTTGGGTCCCGACAAGAGTCCATTCGCGCTATGCTTCTGACAATAGGATGGATCTTTGCTGGTTATATTTTTTCTTCAGGGAATTCAAAAGTACTAGCTGGTTATCTTCCATCAACTATCCGGTCATTAGGTCCGTATGAAGATGGTATCTCGGAGGTGCAAAGCTATACATCCGGCGCTTCAGAAGAAGCGAGGTACCAAACTTCATCTTTGGGAAAATAGTAGCTTCAAAAGATCTAGTTATCAGATTAATCTTAGTATTCATTGCCTGGGTAAACTAATTGTTGCCATTCAGGGTAAGCTTGATAAATTCCCTCTTTTTGATGTCCAACATATCCTGTTTTCTATTTATGCAAAATGACTTTTACTACTGGTAAAATCATTATGTTACATGTTCACTCGTCAATCAGTAAAGCTTGGTCTGTATCTATTTAGTACATAATTATCTAAAATTTCTTATAATTTTTCTAGCAATTTTCTTAGTTTTTTTGCTAATTATTCAATAGTTTTAGAATTACCATGTAATAGAAAAATAAATTTCAACACATATCAATATTGAATTATACTAGGACAATAAATCCAGAGATATGGAGCTTTCAATATGCTATATAAAATTTTCCTAGCATTTTTCATAATTTTTGTTAATTACCAAGCAATCTTCATAATTACCAATTAATAGAAAAATAAATTTTAGCATATCTTAACCATGGAATAATGCTAAGAAAATAAATTTAGAGACATGAAGCTCCCAAAATACTATCTAGAATTTTGTAGAATTTTTTCTAGATTTTTTCACAATTTTTCGTAATAATTAAGCAATTTGAAGAATTACTCAATGATAGAAGATTAAATTTCAGCATATATTAAACATGGCACAATGCTAGAAAAATAAACCCAGGGGCATGGAACTTCCAATATGAGCTAAATGTCAAATTTAAATTTTTTAATGGAAGTCCATATTCTTAGAAATTAAATTTCTAGAAATTATAACAATTTTTTTCTCTTCCAGAAAAACCAATCGGGCCATATGGCCATTGGGTCCTACGATCCATTTGGGTAGTGCGGCCTACAAAGAAAAGGCACGGCGGCTTGGGTTTCCAACCCTAGCTACCACACTTCACCAAATTACATGGGGCGTTGCAGGCGCGCTGGTCAGGCAGGCGTGTCACATTTCTTCGGTCAAGAGCGCCGCCGCTAGGGGGCCTCACGAGCGCGGAGTACCACCGACGGCCAGAACTGAAGCGAGGATGGCTGCCGAGGAATCGCAACGATGGGGGCAAGGCTGGTGGCCGAGGCAGTGCGACAGCGGGCACACGGCCGAAACTGAAGCGACGCGGTGCGAGGTCGGCAGTCGGGGAATCGCAGCGACGGGCATGAGGCCGTTTCGACGTCCGGCAAGGGCACGAAACCGCCTCAACTTCCAACGAATGCCATGCCACCTCCGCTGCCTACTGTCATGCGGGCGCTGCTTCTGTTGCTGATCCATGCTCTTCTTTGTTTTTCTTAGATGAACAGAAACTCCAAAATTGCAACTTTAGATTGAATAGATTGATTTGTAAAAAGGACGATCTGCAGGATGTAATTTTCTATTCAAGTGAAATCAACTGGTATAGATTGAACTTATGTAGGACTTGGTATAGGATGATCGTGTGTAGCAGGATGATTTTCGATGCTGTGTAGATTTTCGCAGGCAGACGATCTCAATTGTCCTTGGTAAAGCTTCGTGTTGATAATGTGTTGTAAAACGTAGTCATTCGCCCATGCTAATCAACAGCACATCAACACAATCACAAGAGCAAGAACAAGGAGCACACACAATATAGAGGAATAGTTCTCTCGCTTTTATTAGATTGATTTGTTATGAGATAAGGAAATCTAAACCAAATATGGTTAGGACTCTATCTCTTTATGGTGTGGTCGAATCCGATCTATCTCCTCACGCTACTATATATATCGGGTGCCCCCTTTGTAAACGAGGAATCAATAAAGCGAGAGAGAATTCCACCCCTTACATTGTGTGCCTATTGTTCTTGTTTTTGGATTGCATCTACGAATTCGGGATTTGATCGTTGGCGTTCGACGACGTTTTACAACAGATTTCTTGTATAAGGGAGATGCCCAATATATATAAAGAAAACAACAAGAGATAGATTTGGATTCATCCACATAAAGATAGAGTCCAACTAAACATAGACTCATATTATCTTATCTCATAACAGTTAAGATGTCGGGAAAATTGTGGGAATACTTGTTGTGTGCCTCTTTGTTAACCTGTGATTTTTGGTTGTAAAACTGGTTCACTGAATTTTGGTATGCTTCAGTTGGAATGTTCAATTGTGATGTTGTGAGGGATTGTATTAGGAGGTGCGCGTGCTGAATGTGTGTTTGCTCGGCCAGGCCTTATAATGTGCAGGTGCACCGTGCACAACAGATAGCCGTGCCCCTGTGGGATAGGCCGACCTAGCCTAGAAAGTTGGGCCTTTGCAAGGAGCTAGGAGACTGGGATCTTGGGGAGCATGGACTGTTTTGGGGGCTATAGCCAGCTTCGGTCTCTAAGAAGTCGGTAAACCTCTTAATTTCAAACTTTTTGGATAAGCCGAAAATCAGGTAGATCCTGCTTATTTGGTCTTTTTTTTCAACTTAAAAGCTAAAACGTCAAATGGCCTATTTGTTTGGTTTTTTTTCTCTAGTTTAAAACCTAAAAATCTAAAATCTAAGCAAATGGGTGGCTTTTAATTGAGTTTTTTTAAAGCTATAAACTTCTATATAACTAAAAATGAAACAAAACGTCACCGGAGATATATTGTTTTTGGCTTATTGGGGATTGGTTTTAAACCAATGCCACTAAAGTTAGGATAAAATTACCCACCTCTATCACATATAAAAGCAGACTGCTTTTAAACTACTTAAGTCCAAAGAATGGCTTTAAGCTATTAGCCAAAAAAAAACACTAAGTCTAAACAAAATAGTGGCTTTTAACTGGACTTTTCAAAAGTCAAAAGACTATATAACTGAAAGACAGGTGCTTTTATGACTTTATTGAGGGTTGGTCTTAGACTAATACCACTGAAACTAGGGTAAAATTACCCACCTCTACTATGTATAATAGCGGACTGCTTTTAAGCTACTTAAGCAAAAAACTATCTTTATCTTGTGTCAAGGAAGTAGAAGGAAGATAAGGATAAAAGAATAGCACATAGCAAGAGCGAGGCAAGTTGTGTGTTGACCATCTTGCACCTACCTTTTATGAAAGTTAGTTTGTTTCAAATTATTGCATGCTAATTCAAAGTATAAATGTTTTCTTATTTTAGGATTAGTTATGCAATCCATTATTTATATGCCTACCTTGTCATTTGTATACCATAATCATTTGTCACTCTAAATTGGATAATTATTAGTTGGTCAATATCGTGGAACCAACGTAGGGTGGTTTAGACATGAATAGAATGCTTAGTCATGCAACATATTATTGATCATTTTGAAACTTCAAATTCATACATGACTAAGTGACTATGGTATATCTTTGTGAAAGGGGTGCGTCAAGAATTTTCACCCAATGATGGCATGTGTGTTGCACTTTAACCAAGATGGGTGGCAAATAATTTAGACTGGGGTGAGTGGCGAGAAATTGTATGCAGTGGTTCTATGTGAAGTTGGGTTGGTGTGATTCTATGTGAATCTGTATAGTTTTATGTGAATCTATGTGTAGGAGTAGTGAATTGGGTAGTCTTGCTCAGGCCAATTAAGAATTTAACTTTGTGCATCATTGAACTAAGTGCCATCGTACAACCACATACTAGGAATAGGATAGGACTAGCTTAGTAAGTTATGGAGTCTTATCGTTGGTTGCCTCAGGAAGTAGATTAGGATATGTGCTTAGGTGGAGGGTGTGATTCCATGTGTTGATCTACATCATGAACGGTTCCCATTCTCTAATCTAATGGTGTGCTCCAGGACAATTACCTATGTGGGAATTTGCTACCGAGTTAAAGCTTGTAGGGAGGGCCAATTTGTGTGATGATGTTTTGGAAAGGCTTTGTTATGATGTTTTTGGATAACACACCTAAAGAAGCGTGTTATTCGGAGATGCCACAAGTTGATCGATCTTGTGAGTAAAGCTGTACAACTTTTGCAGAGTGTGAAACTATTCAATAGCCAAGTCCGTGGTCATGGACGTGCTCAGAATTTCACGTGAGGGTAGATTTTATAAAACAAAAATGTGAAGATGGCTATGTGAAATAATTGGTTTAGTCTATGTGCATGTTTGTGAAACTCTTGTTAACTTATTATCATTACTTGGTAAATTTTATAAAACAAAAATGTGAAGGTGGCTATGTGAAATAATTGGTTTAGTCTATGTGCATGTTTGTGAAACTCTTGTTAACTTATTACTGTTACTTGTTTTACGTATGCTTTTAATCTATTTATTGTTTTTCAATTGCAAATGTTGCTTTATGCTAAAGAGATCATATCAAGGCTGGCAATATAGTAAAATAGATTTGCATTATGTGTGCATAACTTGTTGAGTACACCATAAACTCACCCTTGCTATAAATAATATTGCTCAGTTGATGAAGACAACATTAAGGTATCACTAGTCAAGGTTGCACTGTGTAGGGACTTGAATATGCAAATTCGGACCCTTTGTGTATACCGCACTAGTTCAGAATCACGCTAGTACATATAGGATTAACATAGATGAATATCATAATCATACATAGCAGAATCATAATAAAGACTTCATATATTAAATATTACCTGTTGAATGGCCTTATGGTCAACTTATATGACTATGCCTCGCAAAGCTAAAATATGAATAACAAATTAATCTGCAATGAAATTAAAATATAGATAAACCGCCAAGATATCACAGGAAGCTAAAACGTGTAGACTGCTCCTCAACTGGTGATTTTGTTGTTGGCAAGGGTGAGTACTTAAAGCACTCAACAAATTATACACAAAATGCAATGCTAATATAACAATATGCAAGGCTTATTCGAATATAATGGCTGATATGGTTGTTTTGCAGTAAAGCCATATTTACAAATGAATACAATAAATATATTTAAATTATAGTAAAACAAATAAAAGTAGATAATAACTTTCACGTATTTCTCAAGTAAACAAGGCTTCCTAGTCCTAAATCATATTTTCAAGTTTTCAATAGCATATAGCCTCCCTTTCTAAGTTTTTATTTTACAAAATCTATCTCTTGACTATAATTTTCGAGCATTGCTCAATATCATAAACAGAGGTTATGTGCTTTACCCACATGACATGATCATTTCTTTGTGCAACGTCATTAGCACACTATCTTTGGTGTCTTGTAGAGATCATGATGAAGCCTTTACAACGCTGTTTTAAACCAAGAGTACCCGCTAAGTTTTTAACACTGAAGGGTTATAACCACCACAACAGGCCGCCTCTTGCGGCATGTGAGTTGATCTGTATAACCTAGGACACACACCACCACTGATAGTAACAAAGCTAAGATAAAGCAAATTAATCAGCTTGATCCATCCCTTTCTAGACATGTGGTAGCATATTTGAGTCAGGTCAAATGCTTGCAAGGTTAAGTCTTTAGATTGATGAGGCAAGACTTCCACAATTCCTTTGCAATTCGGCCCACCTTGGCATCTACTCCTTACCACTTGCCCCAATCTAAATTATCTACCAACCCAGTTGATTACCAAGCACCATGTGCCATCAACAAGTTAACATCATTGCGTGACAACTCTGTCACTACAACTCAACATCGTTGTGTGACAACACTCGACACACCATTCATAAATATGTTCCATATGCCATTAGTTAAGATTGATTTTGAAATTTTAAAAGATATGAGTTAACATGGTATGGCTAAGCATACCATACACGGTCTATCCAACCCTCGTTGGCATCTATTAGCAACCAACAAATAATGAATCATCCTAGAGTGACAAATAATCATGGCATACAAATGACAAGATAGGTATAATCCAATTGGGTTGAATAACTAGGTTTCAAACTATTTTCAAAACAATTCTACATATAAAATATCATGCATAATTTAAAACAACATAGCAATTCTGTAAAACTGGGTTCAATATGATCAAAACACAATTTACCTTAGAAAAAGTCTGGCTCTTGCTTTGGACGTTAGTCTTGATTTAACGATTCCTCTTCGGATGCTCCGAGCACTGGAAAAATCTTAGAATGACACATGTCCTTCGGTCCACCATGGACCAAGTCCATGGCACAAAACTGATCCATGGTGGACTGGGTCCACATAGTCTATGATTGACAGCGGGGCCACAATTTGTAGACTCAGTGCCTACCACAGGGGACACCCGAGCAGCCACGTCAGTGTAGAAGATGACTGGGCACGGACGCGGCGATCCAGATGGCATCCACGTGCCACCTCCGCATCTATGCCACATCAGCCGACGGAGCATAGAGACCAAGGGACAACGCCAATGACTGGGGCTGGTTCCTACGGGTAGATCTTTGTGAGACAGCTCTGGTGACGCGCTCTGCTTCTCCTCCGGTTGCCTGGAACAATGGTGGCGATGACAAAAATGATGGCAGCTTCGGGTCCAAAGGTGTGGTGGCATTCTGGCAGCGCTTCACTCGAACCAACGTGTGCATAGCCTATCCCATATCTCGGCAAAGCTAATGAGACCAGAGGCGAGCTCCCAGTTGCACTGACAATGATGAAATTGGCAAAGATCTTTGGCAATGATGCACAACAAAGCCCCAAAATCAGTCAGATTAGCTATGGATCTCGCTGATTAGACTTGGGGCTCTGGTTCCTTATGTTCTCACGATCCCACTATGTGTCTTAAAGGTCCTTGATGTCTGTGCTACAGACGGAATGATCTCCAGGTTCAAGGCGGCACGGCAAGCAACAGTCCAGATCTGAACGCTTAGGGACGACGACGATCAACTATCCATCTGCCAAGATGAACGGGCGAGACTTAGGCAGAAGTGGCCAATTCCATGACCCACATGGAAACTTATAGCTAAGATGCTCTTGAATCTGTATCCTCTCCGATCAATCCCAGCCAACCAAACAAGATCTAATGGCTAGAAGTTTTAGGGTGTGGGATACTCAAAACCGTTCGATTCTCATTCAACGGTCAATGATCTAAGGCTTCTAGAACCTGGGCTGAGTGGCGGATTGGGATGCTCAGCGACGAGCCGAGCTCACTACTGTAACAAACATTTTATCAAAATATTTTTGATTTAAAATAATTCTAGTAATTAAAATAATTCGGTCAAGGCAATAAAAATGTCAAAAAATTCTAGAAAGATTCCTAAAAATATTGTAAGACATTGGGAACTTAGATAAATTACTTTTTCAAAACTTTGTTTAAAATTTTCCAATATTTAAATAATTATCATAATAGGTCATATTCAATAGTAATTAATAAATCCAAATAAATTCTAAAAATCTCAAAAATTAGGAAAATCCACAAAGACCATTTTAAATCCAAATAATCCAAAAAAAATAGGATGTTACAAACCTCCTCCTCAACGAATCTTGACCTCAAGATTTAAAAGCCCGACTAAAGAGAAACTCGCCTTCAAATATTTCCTCACGTTCACAAGTAGCTTCACTTTCTACATAGTTACTCAACTGAACTTTACAAAAGTGAATTGACATGTTTCAAGTTTAATGCTCCACAATATTCAAAATCTTAATCGGTTGCTCCTTATTAGTCAAATCTTCCTCTTGTTCAATTGTTTCTAATAGTATCTGCTCTCTTGGCACTCTAAGACACTTCTTAAGCTGAGACATATGAAACACATCATGCACACCTGTTAATGACTGAGGCAACTCTAACTGATAGGTAACCTCCCCTCAACGGTTCAAGATTTTGAACAGACCAACATATTTCGGTGCAAACTTTCCTTAACTATGAGATATACAAAATCATCTGGCTCAAAACTCAACTCTCATTGACAATTATCAGCAAACTCTTCTATCTCGACTGAGCCACTTTCAACCCAAGAGGCGTGGAAAGCGACAGAGGGGTGGCGCGGGGTGAACGACCCAGCAAGATGCAGGCGAAGGTGGGGCTGGCGGACGCAGAGAGGCGGTGGAGCTCTCGGAGGAGCAGCGACGGAGCACCCGAGACGAAGAGAGGGTGAATTGGCGGAGTCCCGATCGAGGCAGAGGCCGTGTAAGGGCGCAAAACATAGGGGAGCGAGCCGCGCTACCACGCGAAGAACAGGCGTGGCGTGAATCCATGGTAACCAAAGACCCATCGGCTGGACGGACGGCCAGGAGGCACACAACGGGCACTAGAAGGAAGGAACGGGGTGGGTGGCCGAACATAACGGAGCCAACGCGAGACGGGAACGGCGCGAACGACCGAGCAGGCGGCGGGCCGTACGGCGGAGCGCTCTCTGGTGCCTCCAATCCTTGGCGCTTTATGATATGTAATATTGAGTCATTTGCTATGTAGCGAATAAGAGTTCTACAATTCCTCGCAAAAAAAAGAAAAAGAAAAAAAAAGAATAGGAGTTCTACAGTTATGATTATGAAACGAAATTCGGAACCAAATTCGTTTGTCCCAAAATATCGCGGTATCTGTTCCACCATCGAACACGTAGCAGGCTTGGTAGCTTAGCAAGCTGCAAAAGAGCGTCCGCCAGTGCAATTACTTTGCAGCGGGAGAATTGATAAAATACCACTTTAAATATTGCTCTTCGTTAAAATACCACTCGAGTTTATTATCATAGACACAGAAGATCCCGTATGTTAATAAGAGAAGAGTGGCATTTTAACTAATAGCTACATTAAGGATGGCATTTTATCAATTTTTCCTGTAGCAAGAGCGCCAGCCGGAGCTACATTTGCAAGAACGTCAGCTGGACTACCAACAACCGTCGCAAACGAAATCTTCCAAGAATTCTTAGCAGCAAGCAAACCAAAGCAGATACTGAACCCAGTCAACTTCAGCGAATTTTGACAATCGTGAATCTCTACTGCCATTCCCTCTTTTAGCAAAAAGAATCTGGTTAGCTACATGAGATTTACATGCTTGAATCCCAAACGAACCAGAAAAAATGCAGGAGCCATGTCTCGTCACACTCCGACGTTCTGATTCGAGTGACTCCTCGTGTGTTTTGGCCTGGGAGACCCGAGCCTGCCGCTGCCGCGCGCGCGGCCCGGGCCGAGCCCAGCCAGGACAAAGCCGTGGGCAGCGCGCGCGCGGCGAGAAGGGGCGAAAATCGTGAGGCGAGGCGCCTACAAGGTGGCGTCGAGGAGCATCGGCTTGGTCGCGGCGACGAGGCGGTCGGCGAAGCGCTCAAGCGCCTCGCGCATCCACCAGTGCGGGCACAGCTCCATGGCCTGCTGCGTGGTGAGCCAGGCCCGCCTCCGCGCGGCCATCTCGGGCCACCGCTCCAGCTCGTCCGTGACGCGCAGCGGAACATTAACCCCTCGTACGTCGCGTCGTACCGCCGGCTTCGGTAGCACCACCGCCCCAGCGCCGCCCCGTCTCGCCGCGCACGCCGGCCTCCTCCAGGGCCTCGCGCTGCGCCGCCTCGTCCATGGACTCGTCCAGCTCCCACCCGCCCTTGGGGAACATCACCCCCGCCCCGGCGCCCTTCTTCTGCGAGCTGATCACTAGCACCTCCACCTCGCCGTCCCCGCGCACGCGGTACAGGATGCACCCACCACGATGCGCCCGCCCGTGCTCGGGCTGTACCGCTGCAGCTCGCGCCCTGCCTCGCCACCATCACCGCCATGGATTCTTGGTGTCTTGGACCGCTTGTTGAAGCCTCAAGCTAGCTCGTGATTGTATTCTCAGATACGGAATGCGACCGCGCTCTCTCTGGATCTGCCAGCAGGAGGAGAAGGAGGAGCTGGATTTGGAGCTGGTGGGGGTGGGGATTCACGGCTATTAATAGGATTTGGGCGCGGCTGCTGTGGATGACAGTGTCGTTGCCGAGTGGGGATGGGGGGTTGGGTGGCGGGGAGGGGGTGTTGGGGGGCAGAGGCTGAGGGCAACGCGAGGACAAAAAGTGGGCAGGACCGCAGCTGGGAGGAGTGAGTGGGTGGATGCGTCGCGTGGACAGGATGCATGGGCTAGGCCGGCTAGGTATCCGGTTTCTGCGGCGATGCTTGCTTGGGCACCGGCTTGTTTGGGTTTCTAGTTCGTCTGATGTTTGAGTTGGGTGTTTCGATGCTCGGAAGGTTCTATTCTGTTTTGAGTCGAAGAGCGATGACCTAGAATATATTTGACTGTCATTTCAATTGAATTAGTTCGAGATTCTTACTAGGATTACTTAAGTCTTCTTTCCAGAAGTTTGGAAAAGTTGAGCGGGCAATTTTGTTTGAAAAAAGGCCATGTAATATTTGTTGTGGATATTTATGCAACAATCAAAGGAAAGGAAATTTCGACAGTCCTTGAAATTTTGCGTACATAATCTACCACATTTCACTTTTTTCCTTCTCGTATTGTCTTGCAGTAAAAGAACTTTTAGCTCAGAGAGAGAGAGAGAGAGAGAGAGAGAGAGAGAGACACCAAATGGGAGAGTATGCACAGGGACGGAGCTAGGATTTTTTTTCGCAGGGGGCCAATAGAAAAACTAATCTATTGAAATCAATATATGTAAAGGATAATTTAGCCATGTATTACATTGAAATCATCCATAATCATATGTAATTAGAGGAATTAGGGAAAGTAACACACCTGCAAGAGTTTAGTTAAACCGTACTCGTCGACGCTTCTTTGCAATGAAATCATCTATAAGTGCTTCGGTTTTAAACTCTAGAGCCATATCCCTCTCAATATAGACTATCAAGCAATCTCTCAGAAATTCATCTTCCATTTTATTTCGAAGTCTTGTCTTGACGAGTTTCATGGCAGAAAAAGCACGTTCTGTTGTTACAGTTGAAACATGTAAAGTAAGGACAAGTCGAATTAACCTGCAAATTAGAGACGATGGGATTAATATATAGAAAATAAGAGTGTTGAGGACAATTATAGTTTAAACACAAGTAAATAAAGATTACCTATCTATCAAATTATAATCTTTAGATTTTTTAGTCTCTCTACAAGTTTTTGGCAAAGATCGATAATATTTGACAAGTCTTGGAACTCCTGATTTCGTAGCACATCAAGCTCATAATGTTGCAATTGATGCCTCAAGTTAATCCTTTCCTGTTCTGAAAATCTAAAGGATAAAACTTTGTAGCTAACAAGCACACATTGTCAATGTTGAATGACCTATATGAGTTCCTTGGATCCAAAAGCTACAAAGAATAAGTAATTAGGTTGCTTGTTTCATTGAATCGCTATTTAACTCTGTAGAATCGCAGTCAACAAAGCGTAAAAATATCATATTGATAGTGATGTTGAACCGAAATCTCATCCCGTCTACGCGATCGAAAAAAGTCAGCATAGAAACTGCTCATATCAGGAATAGAAATCTCATGCTTATTGTAAAATGCAACAACATTACTTAGGAGTTTAGTCTAACCATTATCTCTTAACTTTTGAATTAGTTCTTTTGTAGTAGCAACATCATGCATTGAGCTGGAAGATAGAGGGGGGGTAATTAAAATTTTTTTGCATGGGGGGAGCCATGGCCCACACTAGCCCCCCTGGCTCCGTCCCTGAGTATGCATTCTACAAGAGAAATTTTACAGTGGATAACATAGGTAGTAAGTAGTGGTAGTAGAAATCAAATCTAACCATCCATTCATCAAGGGTATTTTAGACTTTTCATATCCGTTCATTAGGGGTATTTTAGACTTTTCTGAATTCATTCACAGTTTTGGATTTACCAAATACCTGGTAATCTTCAAAGGCCTCTTATCCATTCTTTTGCCATTCATCAGGATCACAGAATGTGTTTTACCGTAAAGAACAAATAGTATGACATAATTTTTTACATTCTTTGAATTTTACTGTCAATACTACAGGTGGTAGTATAACTAGATCTAAATTGATTTTAACCATTAGATTTAAATGAATACACGGCTTGTATTGATTTTAATCCATTGTAAAAGAACTCTTCTACAACCCATTGCCACTATCCCACATTCCCACTACACCCACAACCATATGGCTCCAAATTGTTCGAGATTCATGCTTCTCCCTTCTCTCCTCTCCTCTCCTCTCCTCTCCTTCTCTATCTTGGCTCCGATGAGCCGTGTAGCCACCTCCTCAAGCTACCCTGTTGCCACATCGAAGGCACATTGTCACGCCGCTGCTTGAAACCTCAGGCTCTACCACCTGGCCATCGCTGTTGAAAACCTCGTGATGTTTGAAGGTTTCCAACATTGAGGTTACAAGGTTTCCAACATCAGCGGCTGAGGGTGTTTTTAGTGGGATTTACGGGGTTTGCGGTGGTGCGACATAGCAGCGGTGGTGGAGAGAGATCACGGATCCCAGTGGTGGAGTGAGAGAGGAGAGGGAAGAAGCACAAATCTCAGAGCAACCTGGACAGCCGGGATTGTTCATTTGGTGGCAACTGGTTGCAACCTTGCATTTTTAGCCAAAAGCTGCATTTCTAAAAGAAAAATCACCCTCAATTTTATATAAATGTTTCACAAACACTTATGGGATTAACTTTCTATGCTTTGCTTTGCTAATTTAAAATTTTGTAATCAAGGCTACTCAAATTCTGTAGGCTACTCCTAGCTTGCGACATGAAAAGAAAGTGTTTACGTTCATGAGTTCGGTTTCTTTTCATCATTTGACAGGTAGGTTTGCATATTATTTTTCGTAAACAGAACCTACCCCAAGTGGCCCAATTCGGTAGTAGTACCATGTGCTCCATGGACCGTGTGCACACAAGCAGACAGAAGGTAGGAGACAAGGGAGGAATAGACCGCGTAGGCAAAGAGCATCTCTGCCTTCGCAGCTGCTTCTCTCATCTCTCCTCATCTCCAGTCGCGCTAGCGCCGGCCGGCCTCCTCCGTCTGCTCTCCTCACGCGCCTAGCCTCCACGCCCACGCGCTTCCCACTCTTTTCTTCCACTCCTCTTCTCCTCACCTCTCGTCTCCTGCGTGCCTAAAACACACCTTGTTAATTTACATATGACCCAAAGACAAAGCTAGATTCCACGGCCAAGTCCATCTTTATCCCTTACTCTTGCTTACATGTGGATCGTCCATCGTTGGTTAGTTCTTGCCGGGCGCCACCGAGTCTTATTCCATCACCACAATCTATTTTTATCATCCCCGTCAATCCATGCGTGTGCCAATTGCCAACTGCATCAGTATTCTTCTTGGAGCTTCAGTTTGTGAGTAAAAAAGGGGTAGAGGCCGGACAAGTCATCTTCAATTAGTACAGTACATGATGGTGCCGTGGTGGCAGTTAGTGCCTAGTAGTGGCATCTCATCATCCGAAGTGTACATGTGTTGGCGCTAAAAAATATGACGAAGGATTGATCAGTTCAAACATACGCAAATGCAGGTCTTATTTTTGGTGTGTGACGTGCCAGTCGATTTGATCCTGCAATCGGTAAGAATATCAAGAATAACGCTCAAAAGCCAATTAAACATGACAATCGGAAATAGATCTAAACAACTTTTGAAGCTGATTAAATTGAAAGTAACTATGTCTAAACAACTTTTTAGGACTGCTTAGACAGTAAGATAAAGGCAGATTTTTCCAAAAAAGACGATGCACAATAAGATCGTAAAAAAATCAAACCTTGATAATTGGTGCAATCGTAGAAGGTCAATAATTGGCAATGCGCAACTTTATTGTTTGATTGATGAATTATAAAGATTCTTAATTATAGGACTACTCTTAGTTGACAGTAAAGTAAACAAAAAGTAGATACAAGTTTGAATTTGTTTTATTTAGTTGTTCTCGTTTTGCTTGTAGACGACGCAGTCGAAACTCAGTCAAATCAACAGACAGAGGTAGAAATAGCAAGAGGCAATGAAGGCAGGTCTTCCTTGAATATGTTGATCTTAAATTTTATAAAATTCTTATGTTGTTTTAAATTATGCATGCTTACTTTTATGCAATGTACTTTAAACATGGTTTTAAGATTTAGTTAAATTCCAGATTTGCTATACCCTCGTTGACATTAATTATGATGAATCACCCTAAATGATACTAGCTATTTTATCTGGTGATAACCAATAGTGTAGTATGGGACGGTAGAATTGCTTAGTCCAGCTCAAATGTTTCGGTATTATGCTATTATGGGAAACATTTCAAACATTATTTAAACTTTTTTGTGGAGTTGCGGCAATTGGTATTGCTGCTGTTATTAAAATAAAATAAATTAAAAATGGTTTAGATCGGAGTGGATGGATGTTTGGTGGGTCCTGGATACATGAGACCTTATAAAGTATACATTCCGCTCTAGTCAATTAAGAATCGAATCATGTGTTACCATGGATCGAGCATTTTCGTACAACCACAAGTCTATATGGGTACGACCTGGCTAATTAATTTGTACATCTTATTATTGGCTTCGCTATTCTGTAGAATGTGGGTGACGGATGGAGACATTTTTTCCCCCACATAGCGCAAGAGGGGGCTTCTGACTGGGTGGATGGAACCCTTCAGTGCTGAAACCTTAGCGAGCGAGGCTAATAGTGGGATTATACATTGTAAAGGTCTTGTCCTGATCTCTCTGCCAGCACACCAAAAAAGTGTGTTAATTGCATGGCAACAAAAGTTGATCATGTCTTGTGAGTAAAGTTGTACACACTCTACAACGTTAAAACTACTTAAGTAGCCGTGCCCATGGTCAAGGATAGGCGATGTACGCTTGCACATTTTAGATTTTATGGTTTTGTTTTAAATGAAAATGATGGTTTCGGAATCTGTGAGTGGATGGAACTCTCGAGTTATGATTTGGCAGTAGGAGCCAATAAGGTGGTTGGAACCTAAAAGAGCCATATTATGCCTTCAATTGTTTAGTCTTGTATATAGTTACCATGCATTATATTTCCAAAACTTGCGGAGTACATTTTATGCTCACCTTTGCAACATCCCAACTTTCCACAGAGGAGTGTACAAAATCTGAAGGTGACTATGAGTTCTATGCTTGTAGTTATGATGAAAGCTATCCGGATTACTAGGATGCGTACCCCAGTCGATTGCATGTTGGACAAATGGATGGGCTTATCTTACTGCTGTTATTTCGTTTCTGTTGCATCTTATTGAACTCAAGCCAAGAGGCTGCTTATTTGTAATAATTAGCTATAAAGCTAAATACCTTTTTGATTAATTAATATTATTTTACTTATGATATGATTGTGTTATTATCACTGTTTTCACTCTGTGTGCTAGCTTTCACGGTTGTACACAGATGATTCGGATTTGAAAATCCGGTCCCGATAGGCCCTAAATTATTCGGCAGTATAAATATGCATTGATTTTGCTCTGTATGAATAATTCAATCGTTGAAGTAAAATATTATTTGTCAGTCGATGGATGTTGAATTATTTAATTTAGTAAATTACCATGTCTTTGTCGAATATTGTTGGAGTCGCATGAAAATTGGTTAATTAATTCAATCGTTGGAGACAAATATTAATTATAGGGTGATGATTATTGTAATTGATAAATTAATAGATTACCTGTCAAATACTAATATTATTGGGGTCACAAAAAAAAGTTGGAAAACGTATTTCTGATTTTTAGCCATTTTTCAGAACTGATAGGATTCAAATGCCCATAACTTTTGCCAGGAAACTCCAAATCCAGTGAGATAAATTTATAAATTTGTGTAAATTCATGAAGAATATGAAAATACAAAACTATTTTAGTTTTGGTTAGTGTGTAGTAAATGAGCACAAATTTAATCTATCGGCCTATAATATGTACTATGTAAAATTTTAACAAATCAAATACAAAAATGATGAAACCAATTTATATGTATTCACAAGGCCATGAGAATTCAAAATATATAAAAATATCCAAATTTGAGCTTAGTTTGTTTCAAATACATAAGTAGATGAATTTCAATACATTTAAAGTTCAAATGCTCATAACTAGTGCAAATAAATTTCAAAAATTGTGAAACCTTTTGCAAAATTCATGATAAATCATGCTCCATATTTTTTGTAAATTTTGTATATTTTTGAGCATGTTACAAATAGAGGTTTTGTCGGTACTTATTCGTGACTTTATGTTTGTTTGCTTAGACAATACTTTATGCGAAACCATTGACGAGCAACATTGGAGGGAATTGTGTAGTTAGACATGAATGCTAAATTAGTGGGTCTTTCATAGATCATGGCACTTAGTAAGTGATATGGCTTGCTTAGAAGATGCATGTCCTTTATAGTGGATGTTCTAGGAATTGTAGGATTGGCCCTTACATCATTCACATATGCATCATTCTCACATGCATCATCCTCACAAGCATTATTCTCATATACATGAACTTGTATAATATTTGTATATATGTTGTTTATACCGAAGAATAGTTACTTCGGATTTGTTTGCTTGTATGTATGTTAACATTGGAGTGTACGCGCAAATCGTGAAACTATGTGAGATGTTTTGGAGTAGGAGATGTAATTAGTACTCTGATTAACCAAAGCAAGACCAATTGTTCAACAAGCTAGGCAAGCACACTTCTTTGATCATATTGATCCCATTACTTTACAATGTTATGTTGGTTTATCAAATTATATGTATGCGTGTATATTATAAACTTGCCGCTATGTTGTGGGAACTGGTAGTTACTTCTGATTGTATGCATTACCTTTGCCTTATCGTTTGATTACTTGCCATTGTAACCTAGTTATGGTATAGACATTACTTAGTGTCACTTGGGTAATACTTGTAAAACATCTTATGCTTAGACATGCTCATTAGAACGTTTTTAAATGATGGAAAACATTTTCTATCTAGCTTGGGCAACATAGTTTGATGGTACAAAACAAGGTATGGTTTCCATGTAATTTGGTAAAAATCCAACTCAAAACATATGGTTTATATACGGGCGAGTTATGGTTAAACTTGAGGTGTGAAAAGGGACCTCACGCGTTGTTAGAGGGAGATTCTTTTGTCTTGGTCAATTAAGGATTGAACTTGATGCTATCACCTAAGTGATTTGGTGCAACTATATATGCTAGCATGGGATATCATTAACTTATTAGATTAGTTGAAGTTTAACCTTGCATTTTGGTAGGCTTGAGTAGTAAGAGCACACCAATACAGTGTTGCTTGTAGGTGCTCCCTTCACTGAGGTGTTGGGGCCAAAACATTCCAATACAACGGTGCATACCTTGCGATGGGAAGAAGACCTGATGGGGCACCATCATTAGAACAGCATGTGTTGATTCAGGATCTCTAGAACTATGGCAAGGGTCTAACATTATCGGGGCTGGTGCAAGGCTAAGTTTTAGCTAGTTGAATAGTTTCATCACAATCTAGCAAATCGGGTACGGTACGTATCACGAGGCATGGTTGATATGATTGCTAGAATGTGTTATGTGGGTAAAGTTTACACTCTCTTTAGAGATTAAAATCTGATTAATTAGTCGTGCTCACGGTCATGAGCAACTTGGGAAAATAATGTCAAGTATATTCTTGTTTTTGCGAAAACTTTTGGAACCAGTGTTGGAATGGGTTGAAAAACTTATAAGCCAAGGGTGGCTATCTTTACTCACTGTGTGCGGCCAAGGAGGTCTGTGAATTGATGCATATGAACTTTACTTACTGTTATTTAGTTTCATATCAAATGCTCTTTATAATTCTGTTATCATTTGTTGAAACATAGACTTGCAAATAAAATCTGCTTTATGCTGAGAATGAGGTTAGTGTAGAAACTTGTTATCCTTGTGCTAGCCATGCATTTACTATGTTTCCATAGACTAAAGTCTTGCGAGTACATACATGTACTCACCGTTGCTCAATCTAAATAATATAGATGAAGGTATGGAATGGTGTCTCGATGACTATGTTGTTGGATGAACTTGGGCTCCTCCAAGTCGATTGCCTATGGGTTTATGGATGGGCATGTGTTTATATTCTGCTGCAATTTTCTTTGACATGTAATATTTGGCCGATTAGCCATGTACTTGTAATGATAAGTAGTTGTAATAGTTTCTAGTTTATGCTTATGCTGTGCCAACTGTATAGTTATGTATGCATGTGCTAAGATTCATCTCGAATGCAGTATATATGGGTGCTAGGCGTTGATCTTAGGAACCAACACTAGACACATATCTGGGTATCTAGAATTGCTATTCAACTGTCTGATGCATATACTCGAGCTATCGTCGCTCCTTGTCTATTGGTGTAAGTTCAACCTTAATTAGTTATGGTTTTGGTGTTAATGACAAATCTAATCTTGTGTTAATAACAAATTCAATATTAAGTTTATCCCCTAATGCGATATTGTTCTTAATGACAAATCTTATATCGAGACTAACATGTTTGTTTAGAATATCTTTGTTTAGTCTCATCGCATTGAAAAATGGAAAACCCAAGGTATGTTTGCATATTCATTCTAGTATTAGTTGCATACTTTGGAGTCAAGTTAAAATATAAATGTCCCCGTTATATTAACCACAAAACGTGCATCATGTTCCCAATCCATACATTACATGGATGCACACACTTAGGGGGAGTTCGTGGTTTAACTTGATAAGTTTCATTGTATTGATCTATTCTTTATTGACACATATAAGGATCAAGACAAAGAAACTAAATCCTTGAGTATATATTTGAATTGCCTAGTTATAAGTATACTCATGGTAATATAGGATATACTCCAATACGATCAATTTGAATATGTGCATATTATCTCCAAGTCAATCATACTTATGCACATATACATGTGGGGTGTATTCTATAGTTGATGATTTAGAGTAATGATCATTTCCATACAATTTGCATATAATGGATCATTACTTTCCATCAACATGAGTATATGAAAACTTGTGTAGTTAATATATACTCATATCAATTTAAATGATAATTTAAATTGAGTTCATTTATCGTGTTAATTATTAAAGAATATTTCATCATGTGTTGATGGTGTTCCTTGATTAATTAAGGATAAATGAATAGTTCTTAAGTATAATTAAGCATGAGTTGCATTATTATACTTAAGACACAATTAATCATCTCAATTGATTTAGGTTGTGCTCAATTGATCTAGAGGCATCTATTATGTGTTAATGGAGTGCAAAAGATAATTGAGACAACCATGCATCTTGGACTAACAAGTTTCTTGAGTTATGTTTGAGTTAGGTCCAAAGATGATGAGAACGGGACAAGGACGGCATCATGAGTTGATGAGCGTCAAGAATGGATCCCGAAGATAAAGAAGGGTAACGATCCCGGGGGAATATCAAAGTGATGATCATAAAGACCCCAAAGGGGATTGCTTGTGCGCAGCGACGAAGGTATAACTAGATAGGCTAAGGACTTTGTAGTCTTTGAGTCTAAGGTTTTATCGCCGTGCTATTAAGAGGGGTCGTTCCCTTTGCTTGAGCTTCATCATGTGTTGGTGATCTCATTCCGCGTTCACTCGAACTCAAACCATTTGGATTTGGTTTTTGCATATGGGTTAACCATTTGGCATGTGTTGCGAATGGGTTAAACTTATGCTTGGTTGCATTTGGTTTTCGCATAATGCTTTGATTTGCATGTGTTGCAAGAAGTGATAAGCTAGTGCGTTGGCTTTTGTGTGAAGTTCACTTTTGCATGTGTTGCATTAGTTAAAGCTTCACGTTTTTGTTCGCAAAACAAATCTTTATAAAACCGTGAGTTTGCTTGGAGCTAAGTTTTGCATGTGTTGCAAAAGGAGAAAGCTCAAGCATGATTTGGTGTTTGTGGTTGTGTATGTGCTAGAGGCTCGCATGTGTTGTGAGTAGAGAGCACATATGTTTGATTTGGTGTTTAAGTGTTTGTATGGAGTTAGAGGCTTGCATGTGTTGTGAGTAAAGAGCTCATACGTATGGTTTTGGTTTTAGTCGAAGTTTGGTTTTGGTGTTGCATGGGACTAGAGAAGTGCATGTGTTGCAATTAGAGAGTTCATGCATCTTGATTTGATATTGCTTGGAGCTAGACTTTTGCATGTGTTGCAAAGAGTAGTGCTCAAGCATGAAATGTGTTTATTATGTTATTTGCAAGTTCGTTGTGCGAATAAACTGAGGTTTATGAGTCCGGAATTCCGAGAGCATGTGAGTGGGGCTTGCAACGGGTGTTGGCAAGTTGACCGGGTCTTGTGTTGACCTTCACATGGCTAGGGGGATTAATCTCATAAACTCGAGTTTGATTTGCTTAATACGTTTTGCAAATAGAGTTTGTGTTGGTTGCAAAATGTGTTTTTGCAATTGTGGTTGAAATTCTTTGAGCATGAGCTAAGTTGGTGCAAATGTGTTTTGCACGTGTGTATGATCATGTGTTGATCATCTTTGTGGCTCAAAGAACAAGTTTGGTTTTTGGAGAAATGGATTTGGAGTTTGAAATCTGGATTTTCTCTCGTGGCAAGACTATCTGGCGATATGCAGCGGTAGTACCGTAAGCGATATACTACCGACATTTGTTTAGCGGTAGCTTTTTGGCGATCTTGGCGTTTCTTTGTTGAGTCTTTGGCGGCACTACCATGTGTGGGGGAGCTGTAGTACCGCTATGAGTGAGACTCTAGCCCTAAGGCACCGTAGGTATTTTTCATCTTGGTGATTTTTTGTGAGTGAGGCCGACACTATCACGAGAAGGAGCGGTAGTACCAGAGTCGGTACTACTAGGCCCTCGGGCGGTGATAATACCGCAAAAGTGTCCGTTCTTGAGCCGTTGGAGGTCGGTAGATCTCTGCCCTTAGAGGGCGGTAGTACCGGGTTTGGCTGATTTCGCCCATTTTGCCCCCAAACGGCTAGTTTTCTTGTGGGGGGCTATATATACCCCCTTGGGGGGCTTGGGGCAAGGGTTCTTTGGTGTTGTTCTTTGTGTGTGGGAGTTGTGTGCATGTGTTGCTCTTCTCCATTTGCCTCTTGAGCTTAAGAGTGAGACTAATTGCATGTGTTGCAATTAGGAAGTGATTTGAGAGCCTCTTGTGCATGTGTTGCACTTGAGTGAGGCCTTGTGCATGTGTTGCACTTGGTGATCACCGAGGAGTGCATTTGTTGTGCCCGGAGGTTCAAGCGAAGGAGCTGCTTATTACTCTTGGAGGTTGCCGACTCTAGGCAGCGTGGCGTCGTCTTGAGGAGCTCTCAAGGTTGTGAGAAGCCCGCGAAGTTTGTGAAGGTTCGGGTTGAGCCTACGGCATAAGCGTGAAAAACCACGACTAGTGGAAAGAGGCGGTGCTCGGCGAAGCCGGTCCAAGTGTGGGCTAGCCTCAACGTGGACTAGGGAGACCGCAGAGTCTCCGAACACCACGGAAAAATATCGGTTGTCTCTTTTACTTTCAAGTATTTACATTTATTGTATATTGTCCAATTGCTTGATTGTAATTAGAATTGCTTAGTGTTAATTGATTGATCAATTTAGCAATTCTAGTTTAGAGACATAATTTAGTTAGTGCACTAGTGAGCCTAGTTGATTTAGGCTTTAATTGTCAAAACCTATTTATAAGCTTCCGCATATATATTTGATTAGGTTTTGACATAGGGTTGATTAGAGCGAATTGTTTAGTGAGCGATCGAATTTCGTAAAACGCCTATTCACCCCCCCTCTAGGCGCATCCTCGACCCTACAATTGGTCACACTCCCCTCAATGAGTGTGGGTGATACCAAGGTTCTAAGACGGACGGCGAGTGCTATGCTTAGATGAAGTATCAATTCCGGTATGGTTGTTCAGAATGGAATCGAAACTCTCTTGGTCACGTAAGTGTGTACAGTGCAACCATGTGACTCATATTTATTTGGGTGAGGGCCATCTAGTTGATACCTCGTGCACGGGACTTTTGGGTGATAGTGAGCTTACACTTAAGTGGAGTATGGGTGTCACCTCTAAGTCCAACGTATGAGTGAGGATGAATTCGTATTTCATTTGCCCACAAATTTCCATCCACAAGCCGATGAATCATATATGGTCCTTCCCATGTTGGAGAATATTTACAGAATCTGTTATCGCTGGAACTGACAGGCAAGACTATTTTTCATACAAGATTGGCTTCACCAAACGATTTTGGCAGCACCCTTTTATTGTAAGCCCTTGCAACTCTTGCCTTATTCTTTTCAAGCCGATCCAATGTATGCAACCGTAATTCGGCCAAAGTCATCCACGTTATCGGTTATCAAATCTTTATAATATTGAGCCGATATTAATTTCCATAGGCAACATAATTTCTTGTCCATAAATCAATTAATAAGGTGATAGTTTTGTTACACCATGGCAAGCAATCTGATGAGCCAATAAAGACTCCGATAATGTTACTTGCCAATTTCTAGGCTTTTCTTTAATTTTCTTTTAATTAGCTTAATCAACACTTTATTTGATAACTTGGCTTGACCATTAGCCTAAGAGTAATAAGGTAATGAATTCAATAACTTTATGCCTAGATCTTAGCGAAGCTTTGAAACTCATTGGACTTAAATATAGTACCTTGATCAGTCGTAATAGTCTATGAAATTCCAAACCGATGTATAATATACTCCATAACAAATCCGATGGCTTCAATACTTGTAACTTTTTTAAGCGGAACTATCTCTACCCATTTAGAAAAATAATCAATTGTGGCCTATACGAATTTATGCTCTTTGCTTGATGCAAGGAATATTTGTCCAATAACAACAACAACAGAGCCTTTAGTCCCAAGCAAGTTAGGGTAGGCTAGAGTTGAAACTCAAAACGATCCGCCAACAAAGGGAGAAAGAGAGAGATGAGGAAGTAGAACAAAGCCTAAAACTATACCAATACAAGGTATAAAGCCTAATCAAGATTCAGGCACATGGATAGCTACTTTCCACGCACTTCTATCTAAAACCAACTCTTTCGTTATATTCCATCCTTTTAAATCCCTTTTGATTATTTGTCCAATTACAAATATTCTCTATCCTCTGAATGGCTAAGGCTTAATAATTGGATGGAAGCCGATGCTGGAGCCAATTGTATGTTGCCAAATTTCTGACAAGTATGGCATCCTTTATAATATCTAAAACAATTCTCCAACATCATTGGCCAAACATACCCAGTACGCCTATTTCATCTTATGAGCCGATTGATGGGTTCCATAAATACCTTCGTGCACTTCTCCCATTGCAACTTTAGCTTCTTCAGCACCAAGACATCTCAGTAACAAACCCTCAAAACTCTGATAATACAATACATTATTGAGCAAGATATACTTTAGGGCCTGTCGCTTAATTCTCCGATCAGTGGGTTTCGAAGGATCGGTCAAATATACCATTACTTTCGTTCTCCAATCGTTGGTGGTGATGCACATGACCATTTTTCTATCAGTTCGAATTTCTCTAATCGACCAAAAACTTTATAGCCCGATGCTTGTTGAGCTAACAAGTTAGCCTTGTCATTTAACTCATGAGGAATATAGCAAATCGAAAAAGAAGTAAATGAGCCGATTATATCGATACACTTCTCCAAGTACTTGATCAAGACTTCATCATAGTAGTTGTATTCCTCCTTGATCTGCTGAACCACCAACAGAGAATTGCTATAAGCCTCAACAGAATCAACTTTGATATTATCGAGTATCCGTAGGCCTTTAAGTAATGCGTCATAATCGGCTTGATTATTGGAACACCTGCAATTCAGCTTGAATGCAAACTCAAAGCTATATCCATTTGGTGAGATCAACACTATTTTGATACCATCACCCTCTTGACATACTGATCTATCAAAAAACAATTGCCAAGGGGCAACAAATATTATATTAGCATTCATATCGGTTTCATGTCCTGTTATAAAATTGTCAATTACTTGACTATTGAAAACTTTGGCTGATTTATATGTTAGGTCGAACTCGATCTGCGTATAGGCCCATTTACCAAATCAATCCCACAAAATTGGAGTTGATAACATATACTTAAGAACATTGGTTTTGCAAATAAATTTACAAGCTGATGCTAAAATATAATACCTCAACTTGGTGCAATCAAAATATAATAGTAAGCAAAGCTTTTCTACAAAATGATACCTAGTTTCTGCATCAATTAGCTATCAACTTAAGTAAAAAATAACTCACCCTTTGCCATTAATATCTTGAGCCAAAATAGCTCCAATCTTTGCCTCTTTAGTCGATATATATAATTTAAATGGTATACCTTTTTGAGGTGCGGCTAAATTAGAGGTTTAGGCAAATATTCCTTTGTGATTTCAAAAGCTTTCTACTGATCAGCTCCCCAGACAAATTCTTGATTATCCTTTAATTTCAACAATGGGGTAAATGAACTAATATGACTAGACAAATTTGAAATAAATTGCCGTAAGTAATTAACCGTGTCGATCAACTTTTGTAAATCCACTTTATAGGCTAGTGGCTTAGTCTTGGCTATAGCTTGGACTCTTTCTTGATTCACTTTGATTAATCTTTCATGAATCATGGAGCCCAAGAACTGTCCATCCGATACACCAAAAGCACACTGGTATGGATTCATCTTCAAACCATGTGCCCTAGTCCTTTAAATACCATTTCCAAATTGGCTAGATATTGAAGATCTGTCTAGACTTTACAACCACATAAATCGATGTAGATTTCCTAATATGGCCGATTATATCATGAAAAATCAAATTCATGGCGCTTAATATGTTGCACGGTATTTTTTAAGCCAATTGTCATCACAACCCACTCAATAAAGCCTAGGGCACTAGGGCATCTGAATGCGATTTTAGGGATATCAACTTCGCCATGAATATCTGATTACATTTGACATTACCATCAAGAAAACTAATAATTTTATTCTCTGATGTAGCATCAATAAACATATCGACTATAACCATTGGATACTCATCTTTAGGCATGGCTTTATTTAAATCCCTGAAATTAACGCACACCCTAAGTTTTATATTTTTCTTTATAATAGAAGCGATATTGGAGGCCAACTCAGCGTATCAGTAAGGTCTGATAAACTTAGATTCCAACAGTTGCTCTATCTCTTATTTTATTATATCATACATGGTCAGATTAAATCATCTAGGAGACTGTTTAAATGGCTAGTAACCTAATTTTATAGGTAGCCGATGTTCTACTAATTTTCAGCTCAAACCAAGCATCTCATGGTATTCTCAAGAAAAACAATCTTTATAATTTCTTAACAACTCGAACAACTTCCCTTTATAATCTATTGCTAATTTTGAACTAATGAAAGCTGGTCTTTTACTATCACCATCACCTATGTCGACTTCATCCGGCAAATCAGTCGATATGAAACCCTAGACTAATTTCTTGACTTCTTGAAAGTCCTCAATGGCCTTATAGCTATATGTTGTTTGCCAATAGCTTTGTATTTTATCTTGCAATTTCTTTATTGCTGTTTTGGGCGGTGTAAGATCTCACCAGTCCGATCAAGCGTGCTTGGCCATACGTGATCGGGATAAGCCTTGTCTTGTTAATGCAGATGAAATCGTAATCGTTGAGATCTTTACCCAATATACATTCAGCCTCATCATGCTACTAATTTGCGTCTGAACTGACCATGGCTATGTGAACGGATGTGTTGGCTTGGACCACTTCAACCTCATCCCCGTTCCATTGAACAAGCATTTGATGCATGATCGATGGGATGAAACAGTTGGCATGATCCAATCTCATCCCAATAGAACGCTTTAATTCCCTTTAGCATCGACCACGAAAAAGGTGGTCGGCAATGTCTTGTTGCCGACCGTAAGCTCGGTCACCATGACTCTTTTTACTTCAGTGGGATCGCTTGTGAAGTCATTTAAAACCGTATTAATTTTAATAAGATCTTCATCGGATTTACCTAATTTTTTGCAAGTGGTGTAGGGCATCAATTTGACGGTCGCGCCTCCATCAACCAGCATCCTTAGTATTGTCTTGCTATTAATATGCCCTTTCAAATATAATGGCTTTAGTTGCTGATGATCGTCTCTAGACTTCTCAAAGATTGCATCTTGAGCCCCCCAAGCATAACTGAGCAAAAGCCTATTTAGCTGATGCTTTACTTATTTTAAACTCAGCTGGTATGGTGAACACCATGTTGATGTTCATTGAAGGTGGATAATCATCCTGAATCACGGGTGAATCCAGATCATCGGCTGAATCGAACTCATCTTCAACTGGTTCTTTTTTCCTCCATTCATTTTTAGCGATTTTAACCGATTGGAGCTCATTAATGGTCTCATCCCTTTGTTTTTCCTACTTGGCTTTCCTCATTTCTTGTGTTCTTAGCCTTTGAAGTCATTTGTGTTATGATCAGCTAAACCTAGAAGACACCATCTAGGTTTTGGTTTGATCGGTTCTCATATTTTTCCTGCTAAATTGACCTTGGCCGTAGAACTTTACCCCTTTTTAATCACGTTTGTGGCTAGATCAGCCTGAAATTCCTTTCATGGAATGATCCTCTATGGATTTCATCACAACGGCCCTGCATCTGCTCATATATTCTATCTTTAGCCAACTGTTGTTGCCAGTCACATTGGTGCTAATAATGCTTCATGGACTTATATGGTGATGGTAGAGTTGACCCTGCATTAGCTTAGATATTCTATCTTTAGTCAACTGTTGTTGCCAGTCACATTGGTGTAGATAATGCTTCATTAGATAAGTATATGGTGACGACAGAGCTGACCCTTTCTCCCAACAGAACTGCCAAATGAGGCATTGTTGGTTAGCCTTTTCTAGGTTATCGGGCTAATACATATTATCTGGCTGTTGTTCAGGATAAAGTGGCATGTTGTTTCTTCTTTCATACTTCTCTATTAGCTGGGAGAAAGTTGGCTTCGGCTTGTGAATCAGCTTTTGTGGTGATGATGCTTTCTTAACCTTATACCACTTACTGATCTGCAAGTCTCCCTTTGGCTTGATGATCCTTGAATTCCTGCCTTCGTGGTTAGTTTCTATTTGCTATGAACCGACCGTGATATTCAGGGTCACCATGCTGCTAGAGCTTGATTGAACATCAACATTAAGTGAAACTTTTGACCCCATATCTTGTATTGGCTCTTTCCCTTTTTCAGAACATTAGACCATATTGATCGGAAAGGGATTAGCATTGCATTGTCGGCTCTTCTATGAACTTGAGTCAGCCATCTACTATAGCCGATTGTATCTGCTGTGAGAAAATTATGCAATCATTAGTATTACGAGAAAAAGAATGATGCCATTTGCAATACATTCACTTTTTAATTTGGTAAGCCGTCGACATGGTGTGTCTTTTAGGCAACCGTATTTTTTTTCTTACAGTAATAAATCAAAGATTTGGTTACATTTAGAGATATCAAAAACAAATTTTATTTTAGACTTATTTTTAGTCGACTTAAGCTATAAATGGACTAGAGATTTTTTAGACCCTTTTACCCATTCGGTTGTATTTACTTCAACCTCGTTATTTTCACATGAATCACTTGAGCCGTACTCAACAAGGTTGGCTTTATCTTTATCCTTATTATTGTTATTATTTTTTAATTTATCCCTAAAACCTCTATTATCGGTAAAACGGCTTTCTTGAGCCGATACCCTATGCAACAGGTGGTCTAAATCAGGAAATTTCTACCTACCAAAATTTTCCTTCAGCTGGAGAATTAACCCTTGGAAGGCTAAATCGGCTAACTAATTATCAGACAAAGCGACACTAAAACATCAATTTCTTACTTTCCTAAATCTCTTAATATAATTTGTAACTGATTTCCCAAATTTTTGGTGGACATAACTTAAATAAGAAATCCTCAGTTCCAAGTTTCTCGAGAAAAAGTACACGTGGAACTAGCTTTCCAAATTAGTCCAGAAGTTGACCGAATTCGGGGTAAGCTTGTGAACCATATAAAAGTAGCTTTTAACAAAGATAGCAGGAACAACATAATTTTTAATCATCAGACTGAGCAACTTCACCGTATTGTGTGATGAAATGCCCAACGTGCTTCAAAGTGGTGATGGAGTTATCCTCTGAGAATTTTGCAAAATCAGAAACTTTGAGGTTATTAGGGTAAGGCATCTGATCAATATAATCAGGGTACGGCTTGTAATAGCCTATAACTTTCCTTTTAGGTTATATGCAAATTGATCTCGCAATACGGCGGATATATCTGATCAGCCCAATTCACTGAATTGCCCAATAAAGTGTTAGAAATTTGCCAATTACATTCGTAACTGGCATTCTGCCCTTTAAACGTAAGCTCGGGTTGATAGGTCGCTTGAGCCGATGGGAGCTAATAAGGTTGTTCATAGCCTATGTTGATGCAATTGGTTCTGATATTGGAATGAAAGGTTCTGAGTATGTTACAACATTGTGTGGAGCCATATTCCTCTATGGAATTGGCTCGGTATACTATGGGTGCCTAGGGTTTTCAACTTGCTGTGGAATTGATTGGGAAAGTGTAAAACAGGGTTGATGTTGGTAAGTTGGCTGGTGCATCAAACTTAGTGGCATCGGTATATGTTTGATAAAGCACAACCCCATTTGTACGAGGATGTCGTGGCAATATTATAGTCGGCTGGGTTAGCATCATGGTAAGAGATGGAGTTGTAGTCGACAGCTTAGGCTCGACTATTAACACCGGGTTCTACGTGCTTGGTGTTGCCGAATAGACAAGATAAGTTGGCAAGGTTTTCATTGGATCGAGTAGGTTTCCGGCCGATGCCAACTCTTGAGCTATAGTCTTAACATTGTTAGCGATTATTGGCTTAAGAGTCGTTACTAATGCCGATGATTGATTGATCAAAGTATTGTGCACAGATTAATTAATCATAGTAGATAATTCATCTTGTACAAGCATGTATCGATTTATCGATGTATCGGTAGTCACTGTGTCGCTGAGGGGATTGACCGTTGGCAACGCGGTCTTTTAGGTAACGCCACGTCGAGTTTTTTTGATAGCAACTCAACATTATTTCCTCTAGCGCGGCCTTCCGATTTTCGATCTCCTTGCGCTATTCTGGTGTCAAATCGTCTAATATTGGGATGATTATAGCTTCGGTGTCAAGATCGAACTGCGGAATCGATTTTCTGGTAGAAGACATCGTGTCCTAACGGGCACGTCAAAAGTGTGTTGGCGCAGAAAATTATGACGAAAAATTGATCGACTCAAACACACGTAAACGTTAGGTTTATTTCTGGTTTGCGACGTGCCAGCCGATTTGATCATGCAATCGACAAAAATATCGAAGAATAATGCTCAAAAGCTAATTAAACGTGACAATCGGCAATAGATCTAAATAGCTTATGAAGTCGATTAAATCGAAAGTAACTTTGTCTAAATAGCTTTTTAGGGCTGATTAGACAATAAGGTAAAGACAGGTTTTTCCAAAAAAAGGCAATACACAATAAGATTAGAAAAAATCAAACCTGGGTAATTAGCGTAATCGTGGAAGATCAACAATCGGCGATGTGCAACTTTATTGATCGATCGATGAATTACAAAGAATCTTAATTTTAGGACTACTCCTAGTTGACAGAAAAATAAACAAAAAGCAAATGCGAGTTGTTGATTGATTGTTGGATGGATCTCCGGCTCGCCCTTGACCGTCTTTTATGCCGCATAGCCGATCATATCCTCTTTCAACGTATTACCAAATATAATCCGTATCGACTTGTATTACATATAAAATTTCATCTATATCGGCCACAATTCTAAGTTTAACTCAACTATCCTTTTCTAAGCCGATTACACATTGCAAAAATTTTATGCTAACAACATGGCAAACCGTTTAACCTGTGATGTGCTAGTAGTAATTTGCACGCTGCGACCGGGCGATCTCTGCGGAGGACGTGTGCGTGAAGGCAACGACAAGGCGTGCGCGCACGTTCGTGCCACAGGGCACTCCACGTACCTCGCAATCTCGCATCGCATGCCGGCGCAGCTGTTTTCTCGTGTGGTCGGCTCTGGATTACATGGTATCTGACGCGCGCGTCGGCGCTAAATGTCGCGGGCGCTGACTATTAACCACTGCCCGTGCCGGCCACACAAATTACGTGCGTTTGATCCGGAGATGCATGTGCAAGGCCGAGTTAGTTAGTCTTCGATCTCTTCTCCTGACGTAGCGCATGGCATGCAGAACGTGGCGGGGGTATATGCCATGGTCGTCGTCTGATTCTGCGGCCGACCACTAATTAAATTTTATCCTCTGTCATCGTCTCATGGGCTGACACGTACCAACCACGAAAAGGTTTGACATTTGCGCAATTGTGACCAGCAGAGGATGCAGGCATGCAGCAATAGTTGAAGCAGTAGTCTGCTACAGTAGGAGGATTAATACTAAGAAAATAGAAATAATGCCGTGCACGGACGTGCCAGCGCTCGAAGTCGGCCACTCGTAGTGCAGACGTGTTATTTCCGCCAAGCTCACAGTCACACTTGAGACACGCTTATGAAGACCTAGAGTTTGCTTGCAAATTCACAGATCATATCCACGATGCAACAACTAAGCGCTAGTACCAGTTTTTTTCCCGATCCAAAAAAAAAAAAGTAACAGTGGTTACTCCCTCCATTCAAGTTGAGTGCATTTTCTCTTGGCACATAGATCAAGAAAACATTAAAAATAATTATACTACCCCTAATTATTATCTATAAGCACTACATTCAATGCACACATGCAGAGGATATCAATTAAACCTGAATATTTATTAAGAGTATAAAGGAGATATCAGACTAATTTACATTGAAACATGAAATACACCTATATTTTTTTAATAATGTCATTTAAAACTGGAAATTGCTAAATGGTATTTGAGTATTTTTTTTTGTTTGTGGGGTACTCAATTTTTTATTTATTAGATATTGGAGTTTTTTTGTTTGTGAGTACTCAATTTTTTTGTCTATTATCTATTGTTTTGTGATCCATGTTTTTGTTTATTGTGTTTCTTATAGTTTGTTTTGTTCCTCTTGTTTTTACCAATTGTCATATCATTTTTTACAAAATTTAATTTGTGTAAAACTAGTATAGAATTGATGTAAAAATAGCCATGCAGAAAATATTAATGTTCTTTTTTTTAACAAATTGTCACGCCATTTTTACATAATTTAATTTTTGTAACACTAGTATATAATTGATTAAAAAGGTTATGTAGAAAAGAATAATGTTTCTCGTCAATACTTAAAAATTGAGTACTCATTGCTAACATAATATTGAAATGGGAGGAGGGGAGGTAAATTGATTTTATTCATTGGATCTAGATTCGTAGGCTCAAAGTTTGATTGCTATTTAGCAAGAAAACACTCACATTTTCAGACTTGTATGGAAGCTAGGAGTAGCTACTAAGAGCACGTTTGACCAAGGTTGAGAATCCGTATATTATCCAGGGTTGAGATTCCAAATTTTGGCCGAATAAAAAATTTGAAAAAAGTTCAAATTGTTATAGTATTTTAAAAATTTTGGACAAAATTTAGGCAAATTTCACTGAAATCTCCATAATTTTGACAAAATTTCAACTTGTTTGGACCATATTTGAGTGTATTTGGGTCAATACTCCTTAAGAATTTCATCTTCCATGAAAATATTTGGAAAAACTGAATTTTTGAGATGTTTTATAAAAATAATAGAAACACTTTTAGATTTTTATAAAAACGTTCAAACTTGATTATGATCTAAAAAATTTATGGTACCATATTTAGTTGTCTAGGACTGTACAAAAAAATTTTCAAAATAATTTAACTTCATTTGTTATCTTCAAAAAATAAAAAACTGAAGAAACATAAATGAGACAGTAACGTTGTCAGAATTTTATAAATTCTCTTGTGTGTGATCATGGTCCAAAATTTTTGTAAGAGATTAATAATTTCCTCAAAACCCTTCTATAAAAGTTTCAAAAAAATTCTAATTATATTTTGGTTGTTCAATCAAATCTATGAAAACAATACATCTACTCAGCCAACCTTTTATGAGGACAATAGCATTGTCTGACTTTTTTAAAAATTTCCTAGGCTTGATCTTCATCTAAAAATTTTATGAAAATGTTAGTTATGCATTGGGAATATCCAAAAGAATTTTCAAGATTTTTTAACATGGTTTGAACCAATTTTCGTTAGGTTGAACTTTATCAGTAAAATTTTTATCAGGATAATAATACCCTTGTCAGAATTTTTGAAAATTCCTCAGGATCGGTCATCCTCTGAAAATTTTGTGGGAACATTAGTCATGTGTCAAGACCATCCGCAAAAATTTCAAAATTTTCTAACTTGGTTTGAACCTTTTTTCATTCAATTCAAATTTACTAGTGAGGCTTTTATTAGGATAGTAGCACTATCTAAATTTTTTAAAATTTTTCAATCTTGATCATCATCTGTAAATTTTATGAAAATATTAGTGATGCGTCGGGAGCATCCATAAAAATTTCAAAATATTCTAACATGGTTTGAACCATTTTTTTATTCAAATTTGACAAGATTTCGACAATTTCAGCCGAAATCTCGTTCCAAAATTTCTGAATTTGAATTTTGCTTTTTGAATATCATCTAAATGTCGTTCAAAATTCTAAAATATCACTGAAATTTTAGATCTCAGTCCATCCAAGATATAATCTAAAAACAAAATTTAAAACCCCGTGACACTACCGATCCAATAGCATGCATGCACTGCCGATCGGGATGGCCGTTAATCGAATTTTTTTTAAATAATATTATTTTAATTCGAAATTGCGACATTAATACACGTATTTTAAAAATTGCAGAAATAATATCCGATCGCCAAACCGTTTGGCGATAATAAGTCGTCGCCAAGCGGTTTGGCGATAATAGGTAATCGCCACACGGTTTGGCGACTATCACAGTAATCCCGCGTGTCGGCCGTGATGACCGGTGACACCAGTTGTGGCCAGGTTATCAGCTAGTAGTAGCGCCACACGGCCGGCGACTACTTAGTAGTCGCCAAGCCGTGTGGCGACCACTAGTAATCGTTCAAGCGTTTGGCGATATCTGTACATTTTATAATTTTAAGTAAATTTTGTTGTGAACTGTTTATGCAATAATTGTTATATTAAGCAGGAAAAACTAAAAAAAATCTTGTCATGTAATAGACGGGAAGAATTATTTTAGTTTGTTAGTGATACGCATCTCACTTTCGTATTTTCATAGCCCCGCAGGATAGGCCAGACACGGTCTAAAAAAGACGGAATAAATGAAGGCCGGCCTCGCGAAGGCGGGCTACCACTTACGTATGGGCGAGATAGCAAGGCGTTCCTCCGGCATTTTGTTGCGAAAGTCGGAAAAAGCACTTACGGACTCTGAAACCACGGAAATCGTGGGCACTAAGGGGTTTCGTTGCCCATGGGACAGGCCGGACACGGTCCAAAAATTACGGAAAAATTCAAGGCGGCCTCACGCAATGCGGGCTACCACTTACGTATGGGCGAGATAGCCGACGTTGGCCTGCCATTTGTTGCGAAAATCGGAAAAAGGCACTCATGGGTAGAATCGTGAGAGCACGTATAAAAATTAAATTGGACAACCACGACGTCGGAAAATTTTGAAATTTTTATGGAGGTTCTGATAAATCAGTGATATTACCATAAAAATTTCAAATAATTTGAAGATCTGAACAATGTTTTTAAATTCAAACAATAAAATTTGATTGTTATGAACATTTGAAAATTTCATTTTTATTGTTATGAACATCACAGATGTGAATTTTCAAAATTTTATGGTCGACAACAACTCATGTTATGAACACTTAAATTATTTGTTGAACATATATAAGGGCACATACACCAAAGTTCGATGAGAAAATAAGCAATAGATTAGATTATATTAGAAGGGCATTACAACAAATGGATTTAAATTGCTTGACGAACTAACTAACGAAAGCATTTGTTATCATGGTGGAACAAATGATCGTTATTTATCGAGTGTACAGCCGAATGATGTCATACATTTTCGCATATTACTTGACCCGTTCTAATTTTGCGATTTGTCCTCGGACCCCGCCGATCCCTACTATGAAAGAACTCCATGGGGTTCGCGATGCTCCCAAATGCGCCGATTGGGTGGCCTATGCCGTGCGTCTCGGTGTATAAGACTTAAATTTTGGTTGTTCTTTATGTGGATTTCGCCCTCCCATATGGGCATATCATCCCGATTCTGGCGTCCCCTATGTTAATACCACGGGTTCTCGGATGGTCCGCGCGAACGCGTCGAGGATTTGTTGCGTGGTGCGGACCTCGGCCGCTTCCCTTGTCCCTTCTTCTTGAGAGGAGGAACCTCTTGCGCCTCTGCTTTGTGTTGGCGTTGTCGGAGACATGCGGGCCCGCTCTTTTGGCTCGCACTCCACTATATGGTGCGGGAGGTGTGTGTTGGGCTTATGCTTGGACAACCGAAGCGTGCCTGCGATCAATGCATATGCCGCTTTGGTGGTTGCATAACACCGTAGGCGTACTCGGGTCCGGCTTTTCTGGCGGTAGTGGCACCACGGAGAGGTTGCTCCCCGGTTATCCCATGCAAGGTTGCTGAGATGTGGGTGGTGCGTCTCGGGTCCACCGGTTGAAATAGCCGCACCATTCATCCTCGGGCAAGGGCACCGGTAGAATGTCGGTCCGCTAGATCACCGTGGCGGTATCAACCACGCCTCCGTGCCATGTTCGCAAACCTCGGGGCTTTGGGTGGCCTGAAGGAGGTTCCTCCTTTGACTTGTTGATGTTGAAAGTGTCCTTCGAACTCTGTAATGCGATGAACTGGTTTAGCACTACTACTTTGTGAGACTAACATGAGTATAACGCATGAAACTCACCGATTGGTTGGCCCTCGCACACCGCCCTAAGCTCTGTCGATCTAGAAAAGGTACATATCTGGCGGCCTCTCCCACCGGGTGAAGTTCTCGGGCGGCGGGTTTGGCGTCGTGGCGCTTGTAGAAATTAAGTGATTCGTCGTTCGGCCGTCGATCCATTGGAAGAAGCAACACCGGTCCTTGTCACGAGAAAAGAAAGAATGAAGCATGAGATAGTAGTGTTACCTGCATTGTGTGGACACCAAGGGTTTACCTTGTAGGTGCGGCACGCAGCGATGGTGAGTGGCTGGTGCCGTCGCCGTGGGTAGATTGCTCCATCTTCGCCAGTGAGGTTGCGATCGCATTTGGGTCGGGCAACTCCGGCGAAGCTGGCGTCGGCGCTCTTGGCATCCGGATATTGGGCGGAGGACTTCGCTTCTTGAAGAGGCGACAGTGAAACGACATTGTGTCCTAATTTGTGTAGATTCGGTGGCGTTGATTCTTTGGTTTGGTCGTGTTGGATGTCTACCCTTCGCCATGTTTTATAGTGGTGGTGAGGGTTACTCGACGGCGTGTCACCCATCATCAAAGCCGCGTGTTGTCATTCGATCTGGCGGGTGCAGCGTGTTGTCGTCTCAGTCTGAAAAGCGGGGTGCAGCGTGTTGTCGTCTCAGTCTGAAAAGCGGGGTGCAGCGTGTTGTCGTCTCAGCCCGAGCAGCGTGGTGCAGCGTGTTGTCGTTTGATCTGGCGGGGTGCAACGTGTTGTCGTCTCGGCCAGAGCGGCGTGGTCGAGTGTTGTCGTTTGATCAGGCGGTGCGGCGTGTTGTCGTCTCGATCTGGCGGGTGCGGCGTGTTGTCGTCTCGGCCGGCGGCGTGGTGCGGCGTGTTGTCGCTTGATCTGCGGGTGCAACGTGTCGTCGTCTCACCAGAGCGGCGTGGTCCAGAGTGTTGTCATTTCATCAAAAGCGGGGTGCGGCGTGTTGTCGTTTGATCTGGCGAGTGCGGCGTGTTGTCGTCTCAGCCAGAGCAGCGTGGTGCAGCGTGTTGTCGTTTCAGTCTGAAAAGCGGGGTGCAACGTGTTGTCGTCTCAGCCAGAGCAGCGTGGTCCAGAGTGTTGTCGTTTCAGTCTGAAAAGCGAGGTGCAGCGTGTTGTCGTTCGATCAAAAGCGGGTGCGGCGTGTTGTCGTCTCTGCGCCGGCGGCGTGGTGCGGCGTGTTGTCGTCTCTGCCTCGACCGAGCCGTGAACTAGTAGCGCAAAAACGAACTAACTAACCCTATTCGGCGACCATTAGAATTACTCGTGTAAATCTGATGTTGGTGTGACTAGCTTTGGAACCCGGTTTGGACAGCCATATCACACGAAAATATTATAATTAAAGCACGCTTAACATGTAACATCTGAGATACATGAAGATATGATATCTGAAACCACTTGAAAGACATCGTGACCAACTCGCCCCTTTGCACGAAATTAACTACTTCAAGAATAGAGTACAATACAAGAACGATAGCCACATATACAATCTTCTCTAACCATTTCATATGATCTAAAATGCGCTCCATCTTGAACATCAGCATGTTCAGCCTCTGCTCAAGCATAGGGTCCATCCTCTCCTCCATAGAAGGCTGCTGCATCCTTTGTGGTACAATGGTTGTAGGACGCTCCATCGAGGTGTCCATGGTGTCCGCCCACTGGAAATATTGGCACCCTGCAGTCTACGTGATGACGTAAATAAGCATTCAGGCCGTGGTAAGAAATGAGATATCGCAGAACAACTACACAACTCGAATAGAACAAATAGTGTGCACAAGAAAGAATCAAACTAGCTTTTCACTTACAGAGAAAAAAGGGCACTTGTAGAACACTCGCCCATTATTTTCGCGAGTGTTAGCGTACAACACATTAGCTTGCACGTGGCAGTTGGGACATTCGACCTGTCTTGCATTGGCAAGTGCACGAGCCCTCCGATTTACAGAGCTCGCCGTTTGAGACATAGTCTTTGGGGGCAAGGAACGGGATGAAGACGAGGATATGTGGAACGATTGCGGGGTTTGGGGGAAGAATGTTCAACGGGAAACTGAGGTGCTTTCGGCTCTCCCCTCGGAGAGTCCTCTTATAAACACGTCCCCCTCCGCATAAGGGCGTCCCTAGGCCCCCCGCCCGATCCACCTCTGAAGGGCACGTCTCCCCCTTTACACGGGGACGTGGCCGGGCCTCCAGCAGCACGAACGAGGACGCCGCGCAGCGTTCTGTGGAGCGTGTTGTCGAATCGATCTGAAAAAGTGGGATGCAGCGTGTTGTCGAATCGGTCCGAGAAAGCTGCAACGTTCGCGTTGTCATGTCGCATTGATATCGGAAGGTAAAAAAAGTGAATATCACTATTAACATTGTAAAACAAGACGAACAAAGTAACAAAGCGAGAACAACACTCTAAACAATGTAGAATAGTACAAAGTAAGAACAAAAGTAGGATCGCAGACCTATCAACGAGTCCCTAGTCGGCCCCACCTCCTACGACCCTCTTGACCTCGTCTTTGAGGCGGTGCATCGTCAAGAGGCGAGGTGAAGCGCTGCGATGGCCCCGCCTTCTCTGCGATGGCACCGCCGCCCGTAGTCCGAAGAAATGCTCTTAGAACGCCGCACGGCCGACGTCGCGGGGAGGCAACGTGTACGAAGGTGCCGAACTCGGCTGCGTGAATCGTCGGTCGCGAGGGCTGCGTGCCTGTCGTGGTCGGTCAGGGGCTGCGTCGCTGCGTCGTCTGCGAGGCAAGTCTGGCTGTGCACCGCCAAGAACTGGTCGCGAAGAACTCACGCCGGCGTGGCCGAGGAGTGCGTCGGTGAGAAGGCGGCCTCCACCCTCAACGTAGCTGCGCGTTCGGATAATACCTTTTAATTGTAGTTACGTGATGCAAAAACTCAGCGTAAGTAGCTCGACTTACCCGGGCGTGGGGACCATGGTGTGGCGCGTGGTGCTGCGGTACCGACCCTCGACCACGCTGGGCCGGAGGCAAAGGAGTGTGGAAGCCGCTCCGCCTCCAGCGTGTAACGAGGAGCTGGGGTCGGGGGGTGTGTAGGCACGCCGCGGTCTCTCGAGTAGCGTCGGCGTGCCGACAAGAACTCACTCCACGATCACGCCAGTCCGGCCACCATGCGTCCCTCCTCTCGCCATCTCGTCCAAATGAGATGGCAACTCCGTCCCGTGGCCTGGACAAGACACTTTGGACCCGTGCGTGTGCAGCTCCCTAGCGTGGTCCACCTGCCACACACGAGAAAGTGATATGCATATGGACATAGCGTCAAGAATACACAATGTAATTTACAAAATTAATACTTACCATGCCGTGCATGGCCGCTCTACTGGCACGGGTACAAGTCGTACGCTAGGAAGCGTCTGGCTGGCGGAGCCTCCTCCACCGATGAGGAGAGCGGGCATGCGTCCGGGAACGCGTACTGCAGCATCTTCTGGCGGTGGGGCAGTCGTCGTAAGGTGTGGCCTCATCGACGACGTCTTCTTTGCGCCCCGCTTCGCGCCACGGCTCCATCCTCTCAGTAGCAAGGTGGGCGGAGGCTCTTGGAGGGCCATGGGTGGCGACCACAAAAAAAATCGAAATTATTAGACATCTGACGTAACTATTTCACATATTTTAGGTCGGCTAACTCACGTGTATCTTGCCGTGATACACGATCCCCCAAGGAACAGGACCGGTTGTCGAGGTCGAATCTGTCGAGGACTTCGGTGCGCGCGTAGTCCTCCACGTGAGCGTCGAAGCGACCTTCCTCGTCGTCGACAAGATGTAATGGTCCCTATAGCAAAGCGCCGAGAGCCCAGCTTGCGCCTGCTCTGTCGTGCACACGGCGCCGCTATAAGGTCCCAGACCACACTCCGCTTCCGCGGTGGTCGAACGCCTGCGGAAGGAGTGGTGCCGAACGTGCTCGCACTCCGCCCACCGTGGCGCAAAAGGAAGAAAATATGTGTAAGCATATCATTCGCAAATACAATTTGATAAATGCAAGTCAAGAAAATAATTACCGTCACCGAGTCCAAAGCGAGCCCACGGCCGGCCGGTCGATGTCGTCGCCCGTACATCTCGGCGGTGTACACTCGGGGAAGACCAAGGGTCGACCCATCGAAGCGCTTCGAACGACCAAAGCCGGGAGGTAGAGGCATCGGTCGGGTTGGCGGCCTTCCTCGACTTCACGCCGCAGCGTCGCAAAGGGCGTGATGCGTGCCAAGAAGAACCGCCGAACCCGTGACACTGCGGGACTGGTGCAGGTCGGCGGCCCGCGATAGCCCGTCGTGGGCTATCCACCGTCGCGTCGACGCTGTCTCCGTCGTGGTCGTGAACATGACCATCCCAAACAACCAAAGCGTAGGCCTCGGTGTCGGTCCACAGTGCGGCGTGGGTCCGCCGCCATGTCTTTGCTGTGAAAATTAACGTATAGTAATATGTTAATAATGTTACAAAAATTAGAATAACATATACACGCATAAGCACTCACCGCGAATGGCGGGCCACCACCTCCTCAGCGGCCGTGCTTCTTCCTAGCGACGGGTATCGCCGGGTCGCAGTGAGCCACTCCGCTGAACCTCTCCTGCAGTCGACCGCCACTCATGAGACCAGCGAGGGTCCGATCGGTGCCCCAGCGATCGGCAACCTGTAAGCATGGCGGCGTCTGCGGTGACCGTCACCTCCCGAGCAGCGGTGGAAAGTGTGCGTCTCCGGCGCCAGCGGTCCACCGAGACAAGACAATGAGGTCTCGGTCGAGCGGAAACGCCGCGACCGCTCTGGACCGTCGTCGCCCTCCGCGGGATCCTCGGCCTCGGCCTCGGCCACGTCCTCGGTGAGGCCTCGATCATCTTGGCGAGGGAAGCAACCCGGCCGCGCCAACCTATCGACATGTAAATTCAATTGTTAGAAGAAATGCAATTGTGCGAGCAATGAAACTTGTAAATGTAGTGCAACTCACCGGGCGTAGAAAGTGGGTGGAGCGCCAAGGTCTCGGCGCACACGGACCCAGCAGAGGCACGTGCTCAAGGCCCGTGTGTGGTGTGGAATTAACGCACGGTGCCGTCGGTCCAACGAAGAGTCAAGGAGTGACTCGGGCTCGGGTGCTCCATCCTGCAAGTAAACAGAAAAGCAAGATGCGATTAGTAATGTAATTCAAAAGATCAAGAGTTGGGCGTAAATAAACAAGCGACAAACATATTACGCAATTCAATAGAAAAACATGACGAAAGGTACAATCGTAGATAAAACGATACACGTTATGTAATTCAATACAAATTACATAATTCACTACATAAACATGATGGAAGGTCCAACATACTGCAAATACCTAACATAGGATAAAATGGTACATATTACACAATTGAATACACGTTACATAATTCAATACATAACACTAATGGCATTGCGTTGCTTTGTGCCCGTACTCACATACCGAGAACACCTCCTAACAGGCCACCCACTTCAGATTCATCCATGTCATTGCGAATGCGCCTAGACTGTGGGCGGCCTGACACCGCCAGGTGCACATCTCCGCAAATTTGCATCCGGTGAACATATGCTTTGCATCTGTGTTAATGGCGGTGAAATCACCTTGTGCTCGAAAACCACGGAACTCACCGGACCGGTATTGACAAGATGACCCTTCAAGTAGAAAGTGGACACGTGTTACGCGTGTTCATCCCAATTTGTCCACAAGTCTGCGATCACATGCGGCGGGGAATATGAAGAAGTCTTGGCTTGTTGCGGTGCATTCACACCATCCAAAGGCCCTTGGCCTAAGTTAACCTCGTGTGTAATAACCGTATGTCGGTTCCCAATCCCCTTTACCGGAGAGTCACTTGAGCGGTACTCGGTGACTCGGTTACGCACCATATGCGGTGAGCTTTATCGTGCGTTCCTCCATGTAGGCCATCATCCGCACACGAGACGGGCGTTTGTAATGTCGTGGCATGCGATCTGACCTCGATGCCTTTTCCGAAGTACCCAACGATGCCGTGCAAAGCATGCCTTCCAGATGGCCACAAGTGGTAGCGACGCAGCCTCGATGACCCAATTGTAAACCTCGCTATATTCGTTGTCATGACACCGAACTGTTCAAACATATCGCTTACCACGATAACTCTAATTGTTCAATCGTCACACCTATGTTAATTTAGTATACTAACCTAGCGCCCAAAGGTCATGGAGCAATGCCCACTTCTCCAACGGCTCGCCTCTATCCAAAGGCGAAAACACTTAATGTTTCTTGACGATCGCCTCCTCAAATTTGGAGGATCGAGCGCCCGAGGGTGATAGCCTTTTGGGTGGGCAATCGTTCGGCGTTGTTGGTTGCTTCTTCACTTCTTCAATCAGGCGGTAGTGTGCTTGTCCAACTCGCCAATATCGCTTGAACTTACGTGCTGGTTCGCTTGCATAACCTCTTAAATAGGTTCATCAGCTTCTTACTCTTGAACTGCCTGAAAAAATTTGCTCCCAAATGTCTCATGCACCACCTGTTCTGCATGTCACGCCATGGAAAAGGCTCATCAAGGTCCTCCTGTAGAGTCTTAATTGCGAAATGATACCTTTATGGCGGTCATGGATGATGCACACGTTGGGCGATCACGAACTACCCCGAACTTCAAATGTCTGAAAAACCACAGCCAGCTATCCCGGTTCTCACCCTCAACAAATGCAAAGGCCAATGGAAGTATGTGGTTGTTCCCATCAATTGCAATTGCCGTTAGAATCGCCTTGTATTTCCTACCAAGAATGTACCATCGACGACAAAGAATAGACGGCGATGACGAATGACGCAATGCAAGGACCCAAAGGAAAAGAAAGCTCGACGAAATATCGAGACCCGTTACCATCCGCTTCACTTTCTTCAAAAGCGTGCACGTGTCTCGTTGGTTTCCTTCAAGACATCAAGCACACGAGGTAGGTTACAATCTGAAGCCTCATATGTGCCAAACCTCTTCTCTAATGCCTTTTGCTTCGCGACGCCAGCCATCGAGTAACTTATCGGTACTTAAATGTTCTCAAGATTGCTTTTCAATATAAGAACACTCAATGTCCCGCTTCGATGATCTCATTGAACATCACGCTAGCGACATACGGCCGCATTCAAGTTGCGGTGTTTCACCGTAACATTTTCTAGTCTGCATGTGTGCACATCTACCGTGATGCAATCCAAAATGTCTCGCACTTGCTTGTAAGCATGTACTGAATTCACATCCTTCGGTTCTCGCACTTCACTGTATCTATCTCGATCGACAAAACAACTCGAACTCTCTCGCCGCGATAGTGCCCACACCTCACCGCCAACTTCAACTCGTAATTGTTTGCGAAAACTTGATTCAGCCGAACGGCATTGCTACCATACTCCCAACGCGACTCATGCCCCCACAAAACTTCCATACTAGCTTTGTTTTTCCTGCTCCACTCGTCGAGGATGGGTACATCCGCTTGCCCAAGATTACTATGCATTTCATCATCTCCTCCTCTTCCTCATCTTCGCCGATGTCATCATCACACTCTAACATTTCAGCTTCATCTTGCCTCGCCATATGGTCCACCAACTCAATTGATCAACAATTTGCTCGATTTCCTCCTTCATCTGCCTCGACCTTCCGCGTGTGTCGCATCCTCATATCATCTTCATTGCTACCTCGGCCATACGCCACTACTGAACTTGTTCACCAGAGTCGATGTGCTTTGCTTTGCCACGTCGCTAATAATCACCTCTTCTAGGGCACGCCACACAAAGATTACACACTCAAGGCTAGATCCCTTGCACCACCTTAACCATTTCGCCACAAGTACGTCCGATCTATTTTCTTCAACTCCTCGAGCGGGTCACCCTTACTACGCTGTGAATACGACTTGAATGGTAACAGAGTAAACACTTGCATCCAGGGAAAAATATTTGGTCAACCAAAGCTTTATATCACAGATGCTAACTCTATCAGACATAGGTGTTCATTGTGACCGCAAAACCGCTCAAATCAACACCATTCTCGCCTAATTTTTATTTCACCATTGCCATAATATACCCTAAATTTCATTTGCATCCGACATTATCATGATTTACATAAACAAAATTAATTTCTATATCACCACTAACGCTTAATATCACTAGCTAAACAAAATTAAATTTTATATTGCATCAATATCTAAATTAACGATTCCTCCTAAATAAGAAAATTATCATGCCGGCATTTTGTACGAACAATCTAAAATCGCTATATTGCATCAAAATCTAAATTTCTAATATTGCATCTAAAATTTCTAATATCGATATTGCATCAATATCTAAACTCTCTAATATTGCATCAATATCTAAAATCTCTAGTATCGACATTGCATTAATATCTAAAATTTCTAATATTGCATAAACATCGATATTGTATCAATATCTAATATTCCTATTATCTCAAAATTCTAATATCTAAAATCTCTAATATCTAACATTTCTAAATTCTTAATTTTCTAAAATCTCAAATTCCTAAAATTTCTAAAATCTACAATTTCTAAAATTCCTAAAATTTCTAAAATTTTCTAATATCTAAATTCCTAAAATTTCTAACATTTTCTAATATCTAAAATTTCTACATTTTCTAATATGACAAAATATCTAAATTATTTTACACTACACAAATTTAATAACAAAATTACAAAAAAATACCTTTTTCCTTTTTTCTTCCTCCTTCCTCCTCCTCTCCCTCCTCTCTCTCTCTCTCAGCGATCTCTCTCTCCCTCCCTCCTCCGAAGCTTCCTCTCCTCTGGCCTCTCTCTCTCCCTCCTCTCTCTCCTCCTTCTCTCCGCTCTTCCTCTCCTCGATCGCCTCATGCCGTTTTTCTTCGTTTCATGAGTCACATGAAGCAATGTACCAGGCGCTCGCTCGAACAGATTCGGCAGAGTCGCCACCCGCTCGGCGATCATCGAGTAGCTACACCGCTCGGCGATTACTAGTAGTCGCCAAACGGCTTGCTACTACTCGAGACGCCGAGCGGTGTGGCTACCACCGCTCGACTGGCGATAACAATCATCACCGGCCGACACGCGATTACGATAGTCGCCAAACCGTGTGGCGACTACCCTATTATCGCCAAACCGTTTGGCGACGACCCTATTATCGCCAAACGGTTTGGCGACCGGATATTATTTCTGCAATTTTTAAAATACGTGTATTAATGTCGTAATTTCGAATTAAAATAATATTATTTAAAAAAAATTCGCCGTTAATCGGTTGGCACCCCCACCAAATTGGCATCCACCGGACAAAGCATCCAGCCAACGGTGGTCTCCCTCCTTCAATCCACGTAGTACTAAAAGATCGATCGAACAGTTATTGTGGCTGTATGCATATGATTGCATCTTGTTTTTTTGTTCCCTTACCTAAATTTCGGTGCGATAGATAGGGGTATCTATCTCATCTCTTCAAGATTCATTACTACCTGTACATCTGCATGGCCTGTCTCTGAATTGCTCTTTTTTCTTCCCATCAGATTAGAGGAATTAAACGCCGTGTTCTCCGATTGAGATGCATATCAGGTACAAATCCATTAAGTGCATGCGTATAAAAAGAAGAAACAAGTAACTACACGTAAGAGATACTCGAAGTAGAAAAGTCGGAATCACAACATGCCGACAGAGTTTCTAGATTTTCTTCTTTGAAGTAATCAAGTTTCTAGATTGAGTCGGCACGTAGCATCAAGTGCTGTTTTCATAACGTACTTGGAAGTCAAATTTCCACACTGTTTTGATGTCAATTTGTATGGGTGATCAGGTCTTTTGATTTCTGAATCAGCTTATACAGTGCTATGTATAGCGAGCACATCTAGTTGTACGACCATTAACTGTTGTTGACTTGTAAATTTTACGGAAATATTAGTGATGCATCAGGAACATTCACAAAAATTTCAAAATGTTCTAACATGGTTTGAACTATTTTTTCGATTCAAATTTGCTAAGATTTCGACAATTTCAGCTGAAATCTCATTCTAAAATTTGTGAATTTGATTTTTTTTTAATTTCATCCGAATTTTATTCGAAATTCTAAAATATCACTGAAATTTTGGATCTCAGTCCCTCTAAGATATGATTAAGGGCCTGTTTGGTAGAGCTTCAGATTTCAACTCCACTTGAGATCTGAAACTTATAGGCTAAAATAAAATGAATTAAGTTTATAATTTTGATCTAAAATATAAACAAGATGATTCATCTAAACACTCTTAATATACTCACAGCTCCAACTCCATAGATCTGGTGGAGTTAGAAATACCCAACTCCACCAGATTCACAGGACCCACCTCCCAAAAAAAAAAAAGTATCAACGGGACAAAGCATCCAGCTAACGGTGGTCTCCCTCCTTCAATACACGTAGTACTAAAAGATCGATCGAACAGTTATTGTGGCTGTATGCATATGATTGCATCGTGCAGTATCTTCTTGTTTTTTAGTTCCCTTACCTAAATTTCGGTGCGATAGATAGGGTCATAAGCGGTTTCAACCCATGTCTATAGCGATGTCTGAGGAGAGAGAACAGAAATCAATGCATAGTTTCAACCATGGTTTCTGAGCGTGTCTAGAGAGGAGAGAAAGCAATAAACAACAATAAACCAATGCATACCACAAACACAACTTGTGTCGTTCCAACCCTATTTTGGTTGCTTGTTGTCTTGATACTGAAGACCAGCTTGCATGAGACATGGTTTCTTGGTTTTCCTTCTCTTTCTTCCTTAATTTCTATCACATCAGATTTGTTAGCTGCAATTATTTCTATGGACACCACCGAGGTGGAGGTTGGGACCGCCTAAGAGCATTTCCAACTCTTCACCTTAGTGGTGTCTATAGAATTAATTACGCCGCTAACCAAGAAAAATCTGATGTGGCATAGGAGTTAAGGAAGGAGAGAAGGAAAACGAAGAAACCGTGTCTCATGCAAGAAATCGGGACGACCAGTACCAAGACTCAAGAAACTAGCAAAATCGGGTTGACATTTCTGGCTTACTGTCAGATTTGTGGTGCATGCATTGGTTTATTGCTCTCATGCATTGCTTTATTGCTCTCTCCTCCTCTAGACACTACTCATGAAAACTATGGGTTGAGAAACTATGTATTGGTTTATTGCTCTCTCTCTCTCCTCTAGACACTACTCATGGACACCATGGGTTGGAACTGCCCTAAGGGTATCTATCTCATCTCTTCAAGATTCATTACTACTTGTACATCTGCATGGCGCCTGTCTCTGAATTGCTCTTTTTTCTTCCCATCAGATTAGAGGAATTAATTAAACGCCGTGTTCTCCGATTGAGATGCATGCATGGCCTGTCGGCACCATTATCAGGTACAAATCCGTGCATGCGTCTAAAAGAAGAGAAACAAGTAACTACGCGTAAGGGATACTCGAAGTAGAAAAGTCGGAATCACAACATGGCGGCGACAGAGTTTCTAGATTTTCTTCTTTGAATTAATCAAGTTTCTAGATTGAGTCGGCACGTAGCATCAAGTACTGTTTTCAAAACGTACTTGAAAGTCAAATTTCCGCATTGTTTTGATGTCGATTTGTATGGGTGATCAGGTCTTTTGATTTCTGAATCGGCTTATACAGTGCTGTACATAGCGAGCACATCTAGTTGTACGACGTGACTCGTACTAGTTAGAAGGCTCTAGAGCCTTCTCAGCTGACGTTTGACAAGCGACTCTTATCAACAATGATTGGTTCAGTGATGCACAGTGTTCTAGATAGCATGCTATAGCTATACTATAACTTTTTAATAAAAATGTGAAGCTATATGCTAATATTTCGCTATATTAGTTGTAAGTGCTATAACTAGCGATATATATAGTTTCACTATTTGATGTAGTTTATAGTTAGCGATAGCTCCTCTATCCTACATAGATATCCATAGATCAAAATATTAGGTTTATTTTGAAATCCAACGTTACTAAAAGGATCACATATATCTCATATAACCCTAACTACGAAAAAATCCACTAAAAGAACTTATCTCGTCATTTTTCAATAATCCAACATTCATATTTCTTAGTGATTAAGTGCTAATTATTAAGAATATTATAATATAGTTACCATTTATAGTCTTTTAGGTATGTATTGATATATTTGTTGATTTCGGACTTGATTCATATTGTTATTATAAAAATATTACTACCTTTTAAAGTATTATTTTTTACTATTTGTTGCAAGGTAACTTATATTATATGCATATTTATTTGTTACGGTCTATTAATACTGAAAGCGCTTCTGGAACGTACGTACCAGCAGTGACTTCGAACGCGCGGGTTGGCACGCTGCGACCGGGCAAGCGAACCGACCCAATGGAGGACGTGGAGACAAGCAACGGCAGCAAAGGCAGACGCCGCGCCTGGGCATTCCATTAGCGACCCCGCGCGCGCGCCGGCGCCGCTGGTTTCTCACGTCGGCTTTGGGTTGGAATAATAACGGAATCAGAAGCCGCCGGGCGCGGGCGCCGGTGGGCCGGCGGGCGTCGACGGTGCTAAAATCTGCGCACGCACGAGCGGGCGCTGACTTTGCCGGCCGCGCGCGAGTCGGGGACTCGGGGTGTGCCGTATTATTTACGTACGAGTGGTAGATCATCAGTGGGGTGGTCGTCGTCCGGTCTCTGTACGTGGAGCGCTGTCACCAGCCGGGCAAAGGTTTGATTTCTCCAGGGTACAGATTCGATCGTGAGCCAGCAGAGGATGTACCTACCGATGTGTACGTGCATGCACGCAAGCACGTACGATCGTTGAAGTCTAACTCGAAACAGGTCCTTAGAAAAAAAAAACTCAAAACATGTTCTCCTTCGATCAACAAGCTCATGCCGACGACCTAGTAGGCTAGCACTGCTATAAACTAGAAATTTGTTTTTTTTCAAGGCAGTAAGGCGTATAAATAGATTTATTTTGTTTGGCCACCTAGGTATATATATACAGTTGGTCAGTTGGGCGATGTGTCAAGATTACTTTACAATATAATGGTTGTCGGAGTTTATGGGTTTGGCCCAAATAATATTATTCATAAATTCTAAAAAAACACCGCCGCTCGATTTTATCGGGTCTGTTCGGTATAGAGCTGTAGCTTTTTTCACCCTGTTGGCATCAAGATTTGATAGGTGTGTTTAAAATTGTCAAGATAAAGTTGACATATCATGACCAATATGTGATATGGAAAGATTCCGAGATTTTTGGTTATAGCTAATATTTTAGGAACAATAGTCCGAATTAAAGCTGATACAGATCATGTTTTACAACGTGTTCGAAAAGGATATGATCGGCCGCTAGGTATAAAAGATGGTCGTGGGCAAGCGGAAAAGATAACACAATCCAATCAACAAATACACTACTTTTATTTTCATGTTGACTAAGAGTAGCTTCTGTAATTTAGATTTTCTTTTGTAACTCAATTTGATCAATAATTAAAGTTGTGCATTATCGATTGTTGATCATCTTCTATTGTGCCAATCAGGTTTGATCTTTTTCCGATTTTGTTGTGCATCGCCTTCTTCATGAAATATTTACCTTTACCATCTGATTAGCCCTAATCGGCTAATTAGATTTATCATCACCTCTTGATTTAATCGGCTTTCAGCTGATTGGATCTAAGCCGATTGTTCTGCGAGATCGACTTTGAGCGTATTTTATATTTTATCTTTCCGATTACATGATCAAATCGGTTGTCACTTCTCGATCGATTGAACCCGGTATTCGTCAGGTGTGTTGTGGTTGATCAACCTTCTTCACATTTTTTGGCGCCAATACACTCTTGGTACGCCTGGTGGGACCACAAAGATGTCAACATTCAACAAGACGATCCGTCATCCGACCTCAATACTGAAGCTATAATCATCCCTACCTTGGACGATTTGATGCCAGAGTAACGCAAGGAGATTGAAGATCAGAATGCTGCTCTGGAAGAATTGATGCTTGGTTGTTACTAGAAGAATTGGTGTGTCGTCACTCAGAAGACTGCATTGCCGATGGTCAATGCCCTCGGCGAGGCAGGGATCACAAATAGCCCAGTAAGTTAGTACATGCCCGTACAGGCTGAATTATCGGCTATGATTAATCTATCTATACACCATTCTTTATTTAACCAGTCATCGGCTCTAGTCACAACCCTCAAACTGATGATAACCAATAGTGTTAAAACTATAGCTTAGGAGTTAGCTTCATCTAGAAGCCTGCTCGACCCACTACAAGCATTACCGAGTTACCCTGTTTACTTGGTGGCACAGAGTACTCAAAGCATGATGGTTGACCCAAAACCATCGGCTGCAAACCCATCATTGATGCCAACCCAACCTGTAGTCATATTGCCACGAGATCCTCGCCCAAGTGGGGTTGTGCATTATCAAGTGTATACTGATGTTGGCTAGTTTGCTGTCATCAGCTCCATTCTATGCATTTCAGCAATCGGTTCCGTAGCCGATTGAAACTGCTAGATACCTGCATAACGCTAAGCCAATTCTATCCAAGAATCTGGCCCCTTACAAAGTAGTAACTTATTCAGAATCTTTTGTCCTAATGCTGGAGCCGGCCGCTAGTAGGAACACTGGATACGAGCAATTTCCTCAGCACCAGTCGGCTTTGCTAAATCAATAACCCGAGCCTACGCTTTGGGGGTAGGATGCCAATTATCATCATAGGCAAAACCTAGCGTTAATTTTTAAATTTTGTTAATAAAAATTTAATTTAAACTTTTTTAAAACAAAAAAGGTTTTAAAATTTCCGGGCCCCAGGCCAAAAAAAAATTAGGGCAAAGGGGGTACGGGGTTTTTAAAATTTTGAAAAGGATTCAAAGGGATTTTATTTAAAGGTTTTATTCCCAAGGAAAATTTTTTAAGGCCCAAAAAAACAAAACCCCAAAAACTTTGGGGATTAAAATTGAAAACCGAAAAATTTTCAAACTTGATTCCATTTGGGTTTTAACCGGGTTTCCCTGCTGAAAAGGGTTTGGGGGAAGGGCCCTTGGTTCTCCCCTTTATTTTTTCCATTTGGGAAGGCCCAAAACTTTTCAAAGGACCTCCCAAACCCCCGGGGCCCAAAAAAAAAGGATTCCCGGGTGGAAATTTTTGGGTCTTCCCTGGGGGTTAAAGGCCGGGTCGCAAAAGGGCCCCAACCCCCCCCCAACAAAAAATTTTCCAGCTTAAAAAAAACCCTGTTCCAAAAAATACTCTTAGGTAAAAGCCGTAAAAAAAAGAAAAAAATTTTGAAAATTTAAAATGGAAATCCCAAGGGATCGGGATTTTTTGAAATATTTGGGGGAAGGCCCAAAACCCAAATTGGGGAAGTTCAAAAAATCTTAATTTATTTTCCCAAATTTTTTTTCGGAATTATTCCCATTTAAAAAAAGGCAAAAAGGGTTTTGGTTTTTAATTTTTTAAATTTGAGGGAAAACCCCATTTAAATTCCAAGTTTAAAAAAAAATTTGGAAAGGGTGGGGAAATTTGGGGCCCTTTTCCCGGGGTTGGGGGCCTGGGGGAAAATTTCCCAACGGGGGGCCCGGGGAAAAGGGGTTTTTAAAAGGGTGGGGGGCAAAGGGCCCGGGGGGAAAGCCCGATTCAAGGGATTTAAAATTTTTCCCCCAAGGTGAGGTTTGTTTGGGGGAATTTTGGGGGAGTTAGGGTTTTGGGAAGGGGAAGGGCCCAACCATTGGGAAAGGATTTAGTTTGGGGGAACCCCCCAAGGGTTTAAGGTGAGCTTTTGGGTTTTTTTAAGGTGGGAATTTAAAGGTAAAATTGTTTTTTCCCCAATTTTTTGGCAATTTGGTTGGGGTTTTGGGGTAATTTAAACCGGGGTCTCGTGGTTTTTATTTTTGGGGAGGGAGCCCAAGAAGAATTTAAAATTCGGGTTTAGGATTAATTTAATAAAGGGGTTTTCTTTTTAATTTATTCTGAAAATTTTATTTAAATTAAAATTGGATTTTGTAAATTTAAATGAAATTTTGTTTTGTCGTTGTAAATTCCCCCTTTAAATTTTGTGGGTTTTTTGGATTTTTATTTAAACCAAAAGAATTCCTTTATGATTTTTTTAGGTTTTTTTTTTTTTTTCGGGGTTAAATTTTAGGAAATTTAAAGGTTAAATTTGTTTTTATTTTTCTGGAACAAATTTTCCCAAATTTTTTTTTTGGGATTATGGGGTTATTTTTTAATTTATATTTTTAGCATAGTACAAATCAAAGTATAGCAAGTAGTGCAATACTTACCCTAGGTTGTGGGGTAAAAGTATGAAATCTTTATCTTTTTGAGGCACGAAGGCCTGTGCAACATATTCATTGATACATTATAAATTTTTGTCCATTGTTTGCTTGGAGACTATCTGTGGGTCCAGGAAACCCACCGATTATTTGTTCTGTCTCGCTTCACAAATCATGTATCTATATATATACAAAAGCAATGAGTTATATATGCATTTATCAGTATTACACGAATGTAGACTATGATTATGCACACTTATAATGTCTAGTATCTCAATAGCGTGACGCCGAGGGCGCCGAGGTTGAAGACGTCAAACAGTCCTTGAAGTCGATTGCAAAGAAGCCCCGATGACTTGTTGAATAGATGCTTAGGCGTGAAGTTGACCGAGATACTCGTTATGTAGTCTTGCACTGACTTTTTAGCTTGTTCCAGGTATCAATTATGCAATCTAACGCAAACTATTAAAAAGGTTCACTAGGCGCTGTCCCGTTACTAAAGGCTCTCCTAGCTGGTATGATCAAGCTAGCGGGGCAATCGATAGTCTAATTCGCTTCGTGATCTCGCTTCACTTTGCCCTTAACTTATTTTCGCTTAGGAGTCTTCACGGAGACAAGTGGGCACCTTCACACCGAAAGTCCTTTGATGCAAGGGGCTTGGGAGCCGATTTGGTGGCTCGCCGAGGTGCAAAGAAACGACTCAAGCAGTTGGGGTAGCCACTAGGGTACCATGCACCGTGCCCCTTCAATGGATTCGGACACGTAAGCCCCCAAGTAGTGGAAGAGGAATGGAGCCATGGGCATGTCTCGGAGCCCTGCTTGGGGGCTATCTGGTTGGATCAGAAAAGCTGATTTTAGCTTTGTAGATCATAAATCTATTGTAGTTTTTGTTAAGAGGCATTTGGTAGTGGTTGTAAATTCACCGCTACAACTTTATCTCGTATTTAAATGGTGAAATGACCTTAAGAGTTCTCAAGGCTTGTTTATACTGTTGATTTAACTTGAATATTGATCTTTTAGATTATATTTGTAAAAATATTAAGTGATAAATAACTAAGCATTAGTTATAATTAAAATTTTCACATTATTACATATATTTTGCTTATTTTTCTTCATCAATCTTTTCTTTATCTTGTTCGATGCAAGTACATGACAACATATAAAACCATCAATTTCCTCTATATAAGACCTGTTCTATGTTTTTAACCACACCAGATGGGAGTATGTCGTATCGAGTCGAGCACTCAAACTCAAATCAAAATACACTTCCTTGAAAGTTCGCTTTTCTGAAAGCAAGCAGCAAATTAAAGGCATGCTTCATACTACAAAAACTTATCATTTTGGAACTATATGGGCTGGGTACTTCAAACATGAAAATCAACGTGCTTTGCAGTGCATGGGCTCCGACTGAAGGGCTCTAGACAGTTGCTTCAATCAAGTTCTCTTTCCCATCCTCTGAACGGACAAATCAAAGTTGAAAAACACAGTATCTCTTCAACGATGTAACTTTGTTTCGCCTGGTTTCAACTAAAATACAAGCTCACAAGATTTACATGTTCGGCTAAGATTAGAACAAAAAGTTCAGCATCAGCTATGTCACTGCTACTAAACCTTCTTGCAGACCTGCTCCCCGTAATAACCATTGCATTTGCATAGCACAGCGTCCATCAGCTTGCTCAGGGACTATCTGTACTGCTCGGGGTATCATGACTATCTTATCTGCAAACATCTTGCCGGTCTTTGGCATAATATGCCAGTGCATTGTCAAGTTGAAATCCTTGCCTTTCACATTGCTTCCCTGTATAATTCAAGTATTATGCATACCAAATATATTGATACCCAGATGTGCATATATTGGAGAGAAAAAACCATCCACCAAGCGAAAGAACCACCATGTGATATAGAATGTAACTGCAATTGGAAAGAGGATTACACTGAAACAAAAAGAGGAACATCCCATCAGTGCTCAGCAATACAGGGACAACTTCACAGAAGAAATAACTAACATTGATCTCCAGTTTCCTTCTTAAGCACACAAAATGGCAATAGCCATTGCAGTAAAGAATAGCGAAGACTGTACACTATCTACTCATCCAAACATTGTCTCATTTCAAATCTTATGCTCTAGATATCCTGCAGAAACAGCAGCCAAAGATAGTATTTATGACCATGATTGCTATCATCTAGATACAGAGAATAGCTTGCAAAAATGTTCAGCTTTTATACTTCCGATCTGTTTGTGCCTTTAGGTTCAGTGATGAATTTATTTCAGAAGAACCCTCCTTTATGGCTTTATCATTGACAATCAAATTAGTACATCAACTGCTTAGACAAATACTGACACACCATATAGCATAGACCAAAAATTAATAAACTAAATAAAAAAATAGAAGATGCAAAAGTAAATTATTTTGTTAATATATTCATTTTTGTAGCCAAACTTCCATACATGTTCATTAATCAATTCTATTCATGCTACTTCTATGCTTTGTGATCCACATCATCAGTAACAAGAGATATCGAAGGAATATAAAAGAAAAGGCAGTGGATTCATGAAGGATAGACTACGTAAAATTTTGAGAAATGAATACAGTGAAATGATTCTCAATTCATTTTTTTATTAAAAAATATTTCCTTTGTTTTATGAAGTTTCTATGAAGTTTTTGCAGGGTCCTAACATCACTCTCAGTAGCTGTCCATAGGAAGAAATGCCTGAGCCACCGACACAGCTTTAAGTTTTACAAGGCTAATTTCCAAACCTTTAAGGTTCAGTTACAGTAATCAACGACTGTATAGTTCAGGCTAAGAATTTGAATCCCAATTCGCTCGCCGAGGGCAACACAATTAGCATTAGACAATTCACACGAAGATGACCCATATAACGCCATTCTTAACATGACAACAGCGTGCATCCAGATTCAATTCTACTGATGTGAATCCAACAGCATACCCAAGAAACCTACCACAAGTTTCACGTTTCTGCAGTTTCATACTTTTATCCCCTAAAACAAAACATCAAAGACTAAAGATCCCCTTTCCCAGGGTATACAACTACCACAGCACCCCCACCATCAAATTTTACATTGCACAAGTAACCCTACAAAAATTGGATCCAATTTTGCATTGCACAAGTAAAAATCCTACGAAATTGAGGAGCAGAATCTCAGAATCCAAAGAGCAGGCATACCATCCAGTCATAAACTTCTTGGACGCCCAGCTATGCACAACATTATGGAACGCCTGAAACAAGAAACACACAAGAGGCCATCACCCATCAGCATTTCAAAACCCATGGCAATTGCCGCACTACAGTTCCCAGGTCAAATCCGACTCGAGAAGCCATCGTAGATGAGAGGGAGGGTGGGGCGGCGAGACCTCGCGACGATCTGCACTTGTGGCATGGCGGAGGCAAACGAGGGCTTGGACGTGGTGGCGACGGCCACAGGCGGCACGAGCAGGTTGCGGTCCCTGTCGCGGCTAGGCATCGGGTTTAGCACCGCGGTCGTGAGATGAAGGGGCCGTGCTGACCGGGAGGAGCCGCCGACCGGGAGGATGCTGAGCGATCTGGAGCAGGGACCCGGGAAGGGCCGGATCTGGAGGGCGACCAGCGGTGATGAGGAGGTGCCAACCGGCCGGGAGGAGGAGGAGGGCGCGCCACTGGGGACAAAGGGGGCGCTGCACCATCAGGGGAGGAGGAGATGCCGCGCCCTTGGGGACGGGGGGAGGCCGGCTGCTGGGAGGAGACCGCCTTGCCGTGGGGAGGAGACGAGGAGGAGCATCGCGCCGCATGTGAGGAGGAGCGGGCGCAAGGCAAGGGACGGGAAGGGCTATCCGGGGAATTGGGGATCGGGGATGGGTCGAAGCGGCTAGCAGCGCAGCGGAAGCACCTCGTGCTGTGGAGGGTGCTTCAGTTCTCAAAGTGTTGTGCAGCCGTGGTTTAGAAAGTCTGCTTGGAGGGCTTTGGGCCAAAAATCAAGCACGACTAAAACACACCCCCAAAACAAGGCCTCACTTGGAGAGTGCACCGTGTGGCCACCTACATAACAGTACACAATTAGCTAATACATCCAACAGCTATTTGTGTGGAGCATTCACGACATATATATAAGTATCTTGATGTCAATGATAGGAAATTTGCCTTGTTCATCTGTAGGAGTGGTGGATGCACAGCTGCCCTTTTTGGTAGTAGGGTTGATTTGCGCACAAACATCTAGGACTTGCATAGGCTGTCTGTAGTCCTGATTATTGAGCCTTTTCTTGAGGCTTCTTATATTATTATGAATTCTTCTCTTAGTATTTCCTTAATATTTTGTACTAGTTCTTCCTCTCGCTCTGTTTTGGTTCTCTTCCTACTCCGGTATTTGTCAGAGTCGTTTGGGAATCCCATTGGCCAGGGAATAAAAACCTCTTTGCTTCGCGTGCAACCAGGGTGTTCCTTGTTTCCCAATGTCGTGGAGAGTACATCTTTCTCCTTGTCCGCAAAAAAATTGCCCTCGAAGATTATGTACTAAACGCTACCGCAAGATCCCGATAAGTTATTTTACTTACGGTTATGGACTAATTATGTACAAAATTGGTAATCGATATCTTACTAGGTGTTGGCAGGCTTCCTCGTCCGCGGGGTTTGTAAAGGAGACAATGCAGGAAGATGTGGCAGTTGATCTTGCTCTCAGCCAGTCTCTGGCGTGCTAGTCAACGATAGATGCAAAGGGTGCGGAGGCCTCCTCGCCTCCTCTCCAATGCACACTCTTCCTGCGTACTCCAGCGAAGCCAAGTTTGTGGGAGTGGGTGTTCCTTGCCTGCAAGGCCTTGTAGGTTTCACTTTGACACACGAATTGTCTGCGCTTTTGTCTCAACAAAACTTTGCCATAAGTCCTCAGTAATGAACCCGTACTTATAGAAAGGAGTTCTATCCTTATTGACATATTCCTTGACAAGCGTGCCTTGAAGTTCTTCCCCACCTTTCCCACCACTAGCAGTGCATACTGTCGCACTGAGTGTACGCAGTCTTCTAGGATCTCAAACGAAGATAGAATTTTTTTCATCAAGTCGTTGCAGTCCTCGTCAGTCAGTGACTTTCAGGATGGACAGGTGATGGGGACCTGTTGCCATGTGACTATCCCGCACAATATCCTAAATGCATTCGCTGCCTTTTTTGGTTTGGTAGGGCCCTCATGCTTTGGATCAACCGCCGTGATGATATATCGGTCCAATGTTATACCCTTTGATCGGGTATTCTATCAAGAAGAAGAGCAAGGTTGTCGATGGAAATACCAAAGCACCAACCGACAAGGCAAAGAAGGCGGCGATAATCACGCCGCCTAGAGTCGGTAGAAGGGATAGCAATCCTAATGGCCTAAAAGGATGTTACGCCCAAGTCTAAGTTAGTCAAGTCGGTTATATCTTTCCTTTGTTGTTCCCTCGATTGAGGGGATTCTAGATTTGCTTGTTAGGGATAGAATTTTACTATTCTCATTGTATGGAGTGTGCGATTATTTAGAGGAAAAAATAAACAGAAAAGGGCATGTTGGTTGTCTTTGCAAATCAAGTCTCAAAGGTGGCTCAGATAATGACCAATCTACCCTAACAAACGCCACGCTGGACCACGGGGTCGACGAACGGCGTCCGTTCCGGCCTTCGGCCAGGAACGCGAGCTTACGATCTGGTTCATTCCGAACCAAGTCGTAACAATTTGGTACCAGAGCCAAACTGTTCTGGGGCGATGGCGAATCAGTTGGAGGATCGGGTGATGGCGCTCGAGGAAGACGTGAAGGACATCAAGAAGATGATGGCTGAGATTCTGAAGCAAGTCAAGGCGAAGGGTCCAGCTGGGGATGGCAACTAGGAAAATAGTTGCAACCATCCGGGAGGGACAGAAGATGCTCGCAGGAGACCAGGGGAAGGACGATTGGCGGGAGCAATGGAGGGAAGACACCGCCCAACATTTCGCTGGGAGGGGGACGATCGACCACTCCGGGCGGCACGAAGATGGCGTGAAGAGGAGGACCGGAGGTGGATACCACGCCCCCCTTGCTCGATCCGTCTCGAAACGCTGACGGACGCAACCGATCCTTGAGTGGCTCAACGGTCGTAACGATTCTTGAGTTCCATCGAATTCCGGAAGAAGAATGGGTGAGTTTGGCCGGAATTCATCTTCGGGGAGAAGCTCTAGAGGTATTGGATAACTAGCAACAAGATGACGAATGGCTCGACGGGAGGAGTTTTCGGAGACGTTCGGCCAAAGGTTTACGCGCCACTCTAGCGCGGGACCCCTGGGCGATCTCGTGAACTGGAAGCAAGGCAGTCACCGGGTGGACATCTATGCAAGGGAATTCCAGCGGCTCCTCGCCAGGACGGCACGGATGAGGCGAACAGACCAAATTGATACATTTATCGCGAAGTCTTTACCGCTTTGTCGCGGATGTCAAAGTGAGCGCCTTAACTGGCGGAAGCAATTGGATTTGCAAGGGAGGCGGAAGTCCGAAGAGATGCTTGGTGGCAAGGATGCGGTCACGAAATCTGAGGCGGCGGGTAGGGCACTACCGACTGCCAACCGAGGGCGATCATTTCCCCACCTCGGGGCGCCGTTCTCGGCGCGTAAGTGCGTTATAACAAATGGAGGCTCGCCCGGACAACTCGATGATCGGAGCAACTGGCATGGGAACCCACCGGGCTACCTCGACGGTTTCAGCAGGTACTCAATCAAGTTCGGCGTCAACTTCGATACGCGTGTGCCTCAGCGCTGATCAGCTCGCCGAGCGTCGCGCGAAGGGGTTGTGTTATAACTGTGATGAGGTCTACAGCCGTGGTCATCGTTGCAAACGGCTATTTCATTTGGAGGTGCTGGATGAAGTTGAGGAAGAGAATGAAGAAGATCCTGAGGAAGTGACTGAACCTTCATTATCCATGATGGCTATGACGGGACCCAAGCAAGGAAATACAATGCAGGTGTTGTTGGCGATGCAGGGAAGGCAATTGCATGGGCTAGTCGACACAGGCAGCACCCATAATTTCGTGGAGTGGCCATGCACTCGCCAAATGGGATGGGTTCCTCTGCGCTCTTCTAAGCAATATGTTCGGGGTGGTAGGGGAGGACAGTTTCTTAGTGCTTGGGTACCGAGTAGACGCGAATTTTCCATTGGGGCACATCACTTGAGCGTCATTCATCATCATTCCTTGGATATCTTTGATGTTGTGCTTGGAATTCATTGTTTGAGTACCTTGGGTCCCATCCATCGACTTCGAAGTTATGTATGACCTTCCAACACCAAGGTTTGCAAGCAGAGCTGAGAGGGTTAAACAATCACCGGCCATCTCATTTGTTGCAGCTTCAACTTGAAGACAATGGGGTGGTGCAGCAGTTATTGCAAGAATATGAAGATTTGTTTGCCGAGCCGCAAGGTCATCCTCCATCACGCCCTTGCGACCACCGTATCTGTTTGGAGGAGGGCACGAACCCCGTGGTCGTGGCGACCTCTGCAGATCCTCTGACGCATAAAAAGATGAAATCGGCGGCGGTCTTGAGTCATGTTGGAACAGGGCATTATCCGCCGAAACCGTTCCCCATTTTCTTCTCCGGTACTGTTGGTCAAAAAGGCAGACGGATCCTGGCGATTTTGTGTGGATTACAGGCAGCTCAACAGCCATACTATTAAAGATAAGTTCCCCATTCCGGTGGTGGAGGAGTTGCTCGACGAGCTTCGGGGCGCTCAGTTTTTCACCAAATTGGATTTACGGTCGGGCTATCATCAAGTCCGGATGTGTCCGGTAGATATAGAGAAGACAGCATTCCGCACACATCATGGACACTTTGAGTTCCTTGTTATGCCTTTTGGACTGTCTAACGCTCTGTCAACCTTCCAGGCCCTAATGAATGAAGTCTGCGCAGATTCTCTCCTAAATTTGTCTTGGTCTTCTTCGATGATATTCGATATATAGCAAGACTCTGGCAGATCATTGCGACCATCTTCGTTGGGTGTTTGAGTGGTTGCGACAACAGCAACTCTATCTTAAAATGTCCAAATGTGCCTTTGCCCAAGGTCGGATCGATTATCTGGGCCACATAATTTCGCCTGAGGCGTGGCCGATCTCACAAGTCAAGGCCATCTCGGATTAGCCTGGCCGGGCTCGGTCGACATTATGAGCTTTCTCGCTTGATCGGCTATTATCGTCGGTTTATCCGGGATTATGCCACCATTGCAGAACCCTTAATCACCTCTGCCGTCATAGCGCCTAACGTGTGGGACACGCCATACGACACCGCTTTCCTGCTTTAAAACACGCAGTACAGCACCCGCTTCTTCAAATGCTGGGACTTTGAGCTTCCTTTGAAGTGGAGTCGACGCCGGGTGGGCATTGGAGTAGTTCTTGAAAGAACAAGGGCATCCGATTGCTTATTATAGTCGCAAATTGGCCGCGGCAGATGCAAAGTTAGTACGCTATGGCGTGAGTTGATCGGCCTCTCCAAAGCGGTGCGTCACTGGCGGCCTTATTTGTGGGGACACCCGTTCCGGGTTCGCACAAATCACGACAGCCTTAAATTCCTCCTGGAGCAAGCTCTCGTGACACCGCCTCAGCAACACTGGTTAAGTAAGTTGATGGGTTTTGATTTTAAGGTTGAATATAAGTCGGGTTGTGCTAATCACGCCACCAATGCTCTTTCCCGCATGCATGAGGAGCCCATCCGTGAGGCCGCTTGTGCGGTCATCTCTTCGCCGCACAGCTTGGCTCGCACCAAGTGGCTGACTGCTCTACGGGGGGATCCAGAGATACAACAACGCTACGCCAAGTCGTGTTCACCAGACGCACTTGCAACAAGTCGATCGGCCGCTAGTGCGGGGTGGCGCACCTACGGACGCACCGACTGGACCACCAGGGTCTCTCTATCATGACGGCGGCTATTTGTGCCCTCGGCGTCTTCGTTGATCGAGCAAATTATTGCGGCGATCCACGACCTCACACACGAAGGTGTCCAGAAGACCTTCCACCGCATTCGGCCATTGTTTGCGTGGGCAAAGCAGCGGCAGACCATCGAGCAGTATGTTGCCAAGTGCAAAGTGTGCCAGCAGCATAAGTCCAGTACTTTGTCTCCTGCTGGTCTTTTGCAGCCTCTTCCGATTCCTCACCAGATATGGGCTGACATCTCCATGGATTTTATCACAGCTCTCCCGATGTCACAAGGCAAGACATCTATGCTAGTGGTGGTGGATCAATTATCTAAATACGCTCATTTCATGGCCTTCACACATGCTGCAGCAGCTCCCAAGGTGGCTACTCTTTTCTTTGACGGTGGTACGCCTACCACGCATTCCTGAGTCTATCATTTCGAGAGAGATCCAAGTGTTCCTTAGTGCCTTTTGGCGTGATTTATTCAAGCGGTGTGGTACCACTCTGCTGCCTCCACCTGACTTACCACCCGCAAACGGATGGTCAAACCGAAGTGGTTAACCGCACCATTGAGATGTATTTACTGCTTGGCGGCCGATCATCCTTCGCCTTGGGTTCAATGGTTGCCGTAATGAAGTTTTGCCATAATTCCTCCTTTCACTCCGCTTCGGATGACCCCTTTGAGTTGGTCTATGGCGGACCTCGCCCACTTCTTCCAGTATCACCAGTGGAGCTACTGATGTCGACTTCGCTTGATGAGTAATTTATTGATCGCGATGCTCTCCTCCAAAGAAGCTCGCGAAAATCTTGTCCGTGCCTGTAACCGCATGAAACAACAAAGACAATGCGGTCCACCGTGAATCGAGTTTTCGTTGGCTCTTGGGTATGGCCGCCTCGAAGCATCGCTAACCGATATTAAGATCCGACTTTGTGCATAAACTCGCCAAGGTTTTTGGTCTCTCCGAAGTTGTTGCCGCATTGGCCCGATCGCCACTGCACTCGAGCTTCGAGTATACGCTTCGTCTCCACGATGTGTTTCATGTCTCTTTGCTTAAAGAGTTCAAGGGGATGCCGCCTACCCATACGCCAATTCTCTACCAATGATCTCGCTTCACTCCCCGCCCCTACTCTACCGAGCCCCATCGCTTGCTAGCTCATCGTTTTGTGAATGGCCGTAGCAAGTATTGATTCGTTCAAGACGGCGAGCGGCGGCCAAACCAAGCAACATGGATGGATGCTTTGACCTGCGTCGCTCCTACCCCGACTGCACGCTTGAGGACAAGCTTAATTTCCAGGGGGGCAGTAATGTTATACCCTTTGATCGGGTATTCTACCGCAAGAAGAGAGCAACAGCTGTCGATGGAAATACCAGCACACCAACCGACAAGGCAGCAGCAGGCGATAATCACGTCGCCTAGAGTCCAAATAGAAGGATAGCAATCCTAATGGCCGGAAAGGATGTTACGTCTGTGTCTAAGTTAGTCAAGTCGGCTTATATCTTTCCTTTGTTGTTCCACGATTGAGGGATTCTAGATTTGCTTGTTAGGGATAGAATTTTACTATTACATTGCATGGAGTGTCGCGGTTATTTAGAGGAAGAAATAAGCAGAAAAGGGCATGTTGGTTTTGCCACAAATCAAGTCTCGGCGGTGTCTGGATAATGTGACCAATCTACCTAACAACGCCACGCCGACCACTGGTCGACGAACGGCGTCTGCTCCGACCGCCAGAAGCAGCGAAGCTTCGATCCGTTCATTCCGAACCAAGTCGTAACAGTGGGCCTTTTATTTGCTCCTCTTGGACCTTGAGGAGGTTTTTCTTTCGATGGCTCATCACATCCTTGAGACGACGAATGAGGGACACCATCTTGCAATCTAGGTTAGTTTTCATGGCTCAACAAGAAAGAAAAGGAATCAAGCAAGGAAGGCTACCAATTAATGACTGCTTTTATTTGATGGAGTGCGAAGGTAGTATATATTAGACTCTTAAGTATATTTATTATATGAAAGTATATTTTTACATACCGGAGAAGTAGAAGATAAATTTGAACATATATGAATATATAATAAGTGCAATCAGATGCAAAGATAATAGAAGAGTTTGATGTAAAATTAAGTCAGTCTTTTAGAAGTTTGGATAATTAAGTTGAAGCAGACAATTAAGTAGATTTAAATGGCGCGATTAGCACCAATTAATGGTGAGGACACCGAATCCCACGTATGAATATTATCCAAGGCTTAGAGAAGTAAACTTTAAACAAATAAAAGAGAAAATATTATCCAAGCTAGAGTACTTCCCATGGATCACGTACTTAAAACCTATAATTTAATACTCGATGGATCAGATCAGCTTAATTAATTAAGAAGGAAGAGGGATATTCTTAATTTCGAGTAAAATTATCATTTGAAATGTTGCTATGACACAAACCTTCCAACAGAAAAGGCAACTTTAAATCACTATGTTCAGAGTTCTTAACTAAGAAATAATACCCAATCTAGAAGTGCGACGTGGACATGTTATCTTAATTAATTTAGTTAGTTTTGTCATTAGTGCAGAACAATCCTTGAGCATATGTCCTACTCATATACTGCTAGCTAGCAGACTGGCTGTAATCTACACAAAAAGGTGGACCGCTATAGGTGACTTCATTATATATCTACATAGAAAAGAAAATTCCACAAGTTTACATAAATTGTTTAATTAGTTTGTAAATATATGTATCTGAGTTGATTATTTCCATAACTTGAAGTAAAAACGATCTTTGTCTCGGATCGATAAGGCAAGCAACTACTTAAAATATTGATACACAGTACATGCAACAGATTTCGGTGCACATACTTACACCTTTACACAAATGATTCCACAGTGCAGGCAAGGATCTTTCAAGTGAATATGGCATGAGCAACCAAGGGTAGCCTTTTGGAAGGGTCATGCTTACTGCCCATCTGCCCCAGTTGGTCCAAAAGCTCAATGTTCCTAGTGTTTCTCATAGTACAGTTTTTTTTTCCCTACTTAAAAGGTAAGTTTACTCACTGTGCAAAGTTCTGTCAAGACTATATGTGAGCATGTATTGGAGTATCATCCAGTGGCCATGCACTGATCAATGCAATACTAGATCAAGATCATAGAACCATCAGAGAAAGCACCTTTTATCGCTGATCCTAAATATTTTTTCAAAGCATTTTGTGTTGACAAGAACAAGAAGCAATGCTACTGGTTGCTAGTGTGCAGTTACGTCATACTCATTGGGGTAGCATATGAAGATTTCCACCGTATTTCATCATGCATAGATATTACATGACCAGAAAACAGAAAATTTTCTAGGCAACAACATATATAAGAGTACAACTAAAACATGCACTTTATTACAGTATAGCACATTGGTGAAACTTAGTAGTAATTAATGTACTTCAGATGTTATTCTGTCACTTTGCATTTGCAGATTGCAACATTACGAAACTTATACAAAATTATGGGAGAACCTGATGCTACTTAAATGGGAAAACACATTCCAATGGCTATACAAAAGTTGACCTGGTTGGCGTGGAGGGGGGCGGAGGCTTGGAGGCAGAGGTGGTGACGTTACTGACCGGCGGGAGGTGCCGCGCCGGGGGGGGGGGGGGGTGACGGTGTTGAGGCGCGAGAGTGATAATTGAAGGATCTGCGTGAGGGACCTATTTATAAAGCCTGTATTACAGACGGAGTTACAAATGAGATCCCCAACGAGTGTCACCTAGCCTACTCAAGCCCATCTCTTGATTCAAAACTCGGCTAGTTTCTATGTCACCCTATTCTAATGCTTGTATAATCTATTTAGCTTGAGCTACTCAAAGTATTTATATCTTTTTACAAGACATTCCAAGAACATTCAACAAATATGTAAGTTGTTGAAAGAACTAAACACAGTCACCATTCTCCTTAGCAATAGCAATAAGAGTTAACTGAAGTTGATGGGCAAAGCAATGAACATAATAAGCAGAAGGAGATTCATCCATAATTAGTTTCTTTAGACCACTTACTTGGCACTTCATGTTACTAGCTCCAACGTATCTAGCTTTATCCCACAAGGACTTCAAATCTACATGCTTCCTCTTCATTTTTGAATGCTCTACGATCTACATTTCGCAAACCATGATTCACCGGCATTACAAATCAACATAACGGAAGAATGGAAGATTGATTTTTGAATAACTGAATTGAGGATTTCACCTGGTCATGGGGGGTCCATCCACGACGTCACGGCCACAGGGTGGATTTCAGCCTGCCCTGTAGGCCTGCCTCCCGCTGAACCCGCTCCCTCCTCCACCGGTTCGGTCATCTACTCATCTCTACATCAATATTTCTAAGTGTTGAGCAGTAGCAAACATACATAACAAATTGTCAGATTGCCACAATCAGAATATCACACAAGCAGTAGCAAACTAGCAATCAATATAACGGATTTCAGACAAGCAGTATCCAGTAACAAGTAGTATTTCAGACATGAGACAAGCAGTATCTAGTAGCAACTAGCAATCAAGTAATTGCTGAATAACTCGGCACAGGGATACTGACTTAAAAAAATGACAAACCACCATTAGTTTGAATTCCCTGAAGGCTTAACAAAAAACACTCAAATTCAGAACCTTGTTCAATAGATAAACTACATTATACTTTAGCTATAACAACAAGAGGTTGTGATCCTTCTTCTGAATTCAGGTACCAAGGTTATATCCAGATTTTAAAAAAAAAAATCATGTGCAAGGATACAAAGATCTTATGTAAAGTTTAGAATAGAGAATTTCAGTAGGAATTTCAGAAGAATTGTATGCTCCAGTTTGTATTCCAATGAATTTGGAGAGGACCAGGAAAGAACGAAATACTCGCAAACTTGGACGCTGATGCTGCAACTTGCAAGACCGGAGAAATCAAAGATAACAAACTTCGATTTCTCCAGGTTTGTGGCAAACTTTTAGACGCCAAGAAGTTCACAATGTCCCAGTCAGCAAATGTTAGGCAGCCGGTGAAGTAAGGGCTTAGACTATCCCCAACGAGTTCCCGTCCCTCGCTTCATTCCCCTCATGATGGGAAAAAGGCACCGACGGTATTCACGAAGCGCTTCCAGCGAGTTCCGTCCGGGCGAAGCGCTGAAAGGATAGAGAAGATTCGGTGGGGAGAATCTCTCCGTTCCTTCCACAGGCGAAGCGGTTGGAGGAGGTTTCGCGCGTCGGGCGGGAAGAGTCCACGCAGCGGCGGAAGCGAAGCGGGATTGTGAAGTCGGCGGCGGCAAGTGCGGTGGAAGGAGAACGAGGCAGCGCCGGTGGTTCTTGAAGAGGGCCGAGCTGGGCGTCTTCACTGGCAGCTGCGGAGGTACCGCCGCATCCACACGAGGTAAAAAATTTCGCCCAAATTTCCTCCCCAATCTGATGGCCAATGTGTGATGGCGACTGGATTTTGGGGTGAATGGTGGAGGGCGTCAGTTGGGAGTGATGTCTGCTCTGATCTGAGAGTTTGGTGATTAGGGTTTGCCCCTATCTAGCGTCAGTTGGGAGTGATTAGCTCACATGCACTAGAACCTCTCCCTGGAACTCGGGTCAGGAGCTGTACATTGAGATGAGCATTGTGTTGGCCTTTACTCATTCTTCCCTTATATTGTGATGAGCGTTCGGACTCAAAATTAATAAGCTTCAACTGTGAAATTAATAATGGTCTGGAGTTGCAGTGGTAAATCTGTCAGTGCTACATCTGTTCTTTGTCGAATTGTATGGTGCCCTGGTGGCCTGGGAGATACAAATTTACAACCGTGGTGCTCCTCTTTGAACATAAGGTTAATATATAATCTTGACATGGGGCAGGAGCAGCAGCAGCTAGGGGAGAAGTCAAAAGAGTTAACAGAGACTGTTATTTGGATTATATATTACTACAGAGGTGAAAGGTTTCGTCCTGTGGTCAATTTTGATGGGCTTGCTAGTTAGCTTTTAACCTGTAACTTGAGATGAACCTGTAATTTCTGATTAACCATGTTAAATTGTTGATTTAGCTCTTATTGTCTGTGCAATCTCCTCATTCAGTATTCCTCTCCAATGCGTGTAGTTATATCTGGATGCAGCCCATTATGTGGTTAATACGTGTAGTTATATGTACTCATTCAGTGATGATTAGTTGTTGCTACTGATTGTATATGTGTCATTCTGGTTATAGATTCTTGGAGTATGTATGGAACTCTGGTTATATGTGTCATTCTAGGTTATATGTGTCCTTCTGGTTATCATGCTGGGAGCATGTATCAAAATGTGGTATGGATTCGCATGCTTAGAGTATATATGAAATTCGTGCTTAGAGTATATATGAAATTCTGGTTATATGTGTCATTCTGGTTATCATGCTTGGAGTACATATCAAAATCTGGTAAGGATTCTCATGCTTAGAGTATATATGAAATTCTGGATTGTCAAGACGTAATTGATGCATAATCCAACACTTGATCCGAGGGCGGCTTCACGTCCCATATGATGTATACTCATCTTTGCATCTGAATCCATCACAGAGCAGCTCTATTCTTTTTTCTTGATGATTTGGTTTTATGTTTTGTTTTTTTTTCCCAGTATCAGGGGATGAAACCTTGAAATAAATCTTAGGACACCTTCTCACACAGTGCTATTACCCTGCGCTGTGAATGAGAAGGCATTTCTTTTCTGATGATACTAGACATGCTCATATTTTTTCTCGTTGCATCTCATGTTTGTTATTCTTTTGAGGTTATGTATAATCAGTTTAGCCATGATTTTCTGTATCTGTCAGGTGACATCTGTGCATTGCAAATATTAAGCCTATGATGATTAGCTATACCTGTTGGAATTACCGTCAGATTTTTAAGTACTAAACTGTTGTCTGGCTTTCTGAGGCTTATTCCAGGCATAGTGTTATGCATGTAATGTTATACTTCTCCCTTTCTTTTATGTTGGTTAATTCTATTTCTGGTTGTCTAGATATGGTAAATATGTTCGATAGCTGTTGAATTGCACACTGTCATCTCAAATGGAGCCGTGTATTGAACTCACCACATTGCAATCCCAAACGGAGCCCAATGCTTATCGGTGAGATGTAAAGCTACCATGCACCAAAAGAGCAATTCTGGACTAATCCATATTCTCAAGGAATGATTGTTGGAATACCCACATACATATAAGTCTCTGGGAGAGAGGGGGAAAAAAAAGACTAAGCCTATTGCAAATAACATTTCCTGACCAATTATTGTGATGTATCTCAATTTAACTTTCGATCTATTTTCTCCAGAAAGCATTATCCAAATTTGCTTGTACTATTGCAAGTAGTACTTTGTATGTGCCTCTCTACTGCGTCCAAACTTTTTGCATTTTTAAGGATACTAGTGCTTGCATTTCAGAATCTGTCCCCCTGGAAAATTTATCTCTGTGCAGTAAGCAACACATTAAAATTATGTATATACTATTTTTTTAACAATAATGCAAATAACATTTTTTTTATATTACGCAACCTCATCTATTATAAAAACATTTTTTTCGTTCAAAAAATGTACGGAATACATCATAAACAAGTCAAATACACTCTCGTATTTTATACGGTACAAACTTTGACGGTTAAAGTATATACTTAAAATATGGATGAAGGGATGGGAAGGGAATCTGGAAGGGATGCTGTTGGAGATGTATGCTGGGAAGGGATGGGAATCTGGGAAGGGATTCCCGTCAGGGGGTGGGAAGGGATTCGGGGAAGAAAAATCGTTGGTGATAGTCTTAGGGTCTGAACTCAGGGCTCAAGGCGGTGAACTCTCTGACGCCAAAAATCCCCAACACAATTGTGACCATCATCACATCACAGCCTCGTAGGCACCATGGAATCGAATGCAAAATCCAGATCGTAGCATCGCATACGGGATAAATTTGACATATATCAGCTGGTCAAAGGCAGGACAGGAGAGACGTACCGTGGGCGTACTCCCCGGCGGTGGGGTTGGCGGTGAGGTCGCTGCCGCCGCCGGCGACGGGTGGCTGGAGGTGGACGGAGATTGCACGGAGGCGGCGCTCGGCCGCGTCCATTGCGGATGTGGATCTGGAGGCGCTGTGCCGCAGGAGTACCGCTGCCGCAAGTGGGGGTATTTCGATATTTGATACTCAATTCGTATACCTTTCGAGCTCTGTATATGATATATGGATCTATCTGAGTCAATAATAGTGAATCAGGATGTCAAATATTGAAAAATTTATGTTTAAAAGGTGTCAAATTTCAAAATCTCTCACCGCAAGTGAGGACAAAGGAGTTATTGGCAATTTGGGGCTGGGCCGCTCGATGTTGGGTCAGCCGGCCAGGCTGCGGTGGATTGCGAATTTGCGCTTGCCGATTAGAGTGGGTTGGACCAGTACACACCCTTAACATTTCGTATTTTCAACACACTTTTTAGTACATATAAGTTTATAACTAAGAGGTGTTTGGGACAGCTCCAGCTCCACCAAAATCTATAGAGTTAGTGGAGCAGGATATTTTTAGCTCTAGAAATTTATGGAGTTGGAGCTGTGGGTACATTAAGAGTATTTAGGTAAATCATTTTGTTTACATTTTAGACTAAAAATATAAACTTAATGCACTTTATTTTAGCCTATAAGTTTCAGATCTGAGCTGGAGCTCTCTCAAACAGGGTCTAAGTTATATGCCCCTAAGTTGCAACGAAAACTCAATTTACGATAAAAAAATTATTTACAAAGAGCACTAACCTTATCTGAATAATAATGTTCACTCTGAATGTACGATGGTTAAATGTTTAAATCAATTTATCGAAGCATATAAATTCCAAGCACATGTTTACAAACTCGAGCTTAAAATTATCTTTAATTTCACAAACATAAATAGTAACATCACAGCATTTGGGATTATAAATTTATAACGCCATAATTCAAGATCGATCAAGAGAGGCGTCACCGCCGCCCCTATAGATGCAAAGGCGTTAAAGAGGTAGACGCCATCCGTATGTGGTCAAGCTACCATCGGTGCGTGCGTCATGCGGGCGTCAGACGCCTTTGCTCGCCATACCATAGCCCCACCCCATAAACCCGGTTCATCGCCTCCTCATCCCCCATGAGCGCCTCCTCAATCTATTGACATCATCCACAGTCTTGATCTCCAAGCGGCCAATTATCCTATCTCGCCACCTACCATCGTGACCGCCTCGCACAAGATCGACGAGATCAGAAGGTCGCTCATTACCTCCGCTCAACACATCTGCAGGAGAGACAAGAAACGATAGGGTTATATAGATTAAAAACGAGGAGATATCTATGGAATTCAGATTAAAAATAGTTGAATAAGGAAGGCAATAAAAGAGAAAGAAGCGAGAAAAGACCCAACTCTAAAAATCGAAACTCTACTTCCTTTGGAAGGGAACGAAACAATCCAATCCGAAAAGCACCGAGAACAATCGCCGCTGATTGGAATGCCAGATCAATGGGAGAAAGGAAAGCAATAAATGAGTCATGCATATTCATTTGTAACATCCCGAAAAATTCAAAAATAGGAAAAATAAAAAAATTTGAATTTAAAAATGGAATTGAATAAAAATTTCAATTTGAATCAAAATTTTAATTTAAAACAATGCTTTTTCCTTATTTTCATTCATTTTAATTTTAAGAAAATAATGAATGCAGAAATATTAAAAGCCTAATCATGACATTTTTAACCTGAAATCCTGACAATCTTATATATCTCTGGTAAAAATATCAAAATAAAAGCTTATATTTAAAGCATTTAGAAATTCAAAAACAGAAAGTATATAAATCCAAGTAAATAGCAATGTCGAATTTTTATAATTTAATTATCAAAGATAAAAATCTGAAAATTTTACAGCAGCATTATTAACTCAAATACATTTGAAAAAAAATTCAAAATTTATAAAATTATTTGGACAGTTTAATAAATCTAAAACAGAATAATCGAAATCTAAATATTGTATTGTCAGAATTTTAATAAAATAATTATAAATATTTTTTATCTCAAAATTTTCCTGAGCCTTTATCTTCACTTGACCAACATCTGGAAAAATTATTATAAAATATCAAGTAGGTTTTCTGCCTGAATCTTGCGGAACAAGTTGGTCCTGTCCAGAACCTTTCCTTGAGCTGTCCCTCCTTATTTCACTTGCATGTGGGCCCACATGTCCAGCTGTCCCTGCCGACTTCTCCTGCCAGCAAAGCTCCACACATCAGCCACAGGCTCCAGCGCCTTCTCCTTACTTCTTCTCTCTGTGTTCTCAACAAGCCCAGCAAGCCGACTTCCCCACTCTGCCAAGAAGCTGCCACGACAAGGTTCCCTTCAGCAAATCGTTGCCACGGCAGAGATTATCACGAACCGCCTCAGCCGAATCCATATCCTCACGAAGCAAATCCAACCCGAAGCTCAAACCGCCATAACCCTTTATAAAAACCGATGTGCTCCCTTCCTGGGCAATCATAGCAAGCATCCACAGCCTGCCAACCCGAAAAACTCCCCTCGACGCTCATCTTCTTCTTCAACTCCGGCAACAACAGAAGAAAAGGGGCAAATACCATACTTCCTTTATACTACACTAGAACCGAATCATCCGAACCAGAGCCACCTCAACACACCCGAACCTATCCCCACCTTCAATTCGAGACCCTCTTCCCGAGACGAGCCGCCTGAAGCTCCCTCTTCCGCCCATGGCGCACTGGGTGAACCTCTTTTCGCATGCATTCCTTCAAATAAATTACTGAAATGGATTGATAGATACTCACCGATACTCATTTGGCCCTCATTTATTCGAATCACCAGAGAATTGAAGCTCCACCTTCCGACCATGGCGCCACGCTTCTCTCGGTGGCGACCACCTTCCCGACCATCTCCGGCTACTTCAAGACCACCCCTAGATGCGGAATGATCGATGATCATCACCACGCTACCTATTCCTCTTCTCCAAGATCCCTCATGTGGCGAAACCTCATGAGAACCTCCTCTCGTTCGTCTGTCATTGCGATCGGGCCCACCGGTCGGTCCTGCGCTTGGGAGTCTCTCGCCAAAGGCCCTTGCGATACCGCATGACCTCCTCGCTTTGAAGTCGCCGCTATCCGGGGCCCTTTTGTCAAGAACTCAATCGGCCCAGCCAAAAAGGGAAGGCGATTCGATGGAAGGCACACTTTAGGATTTGGTAAAATCCTCGATTTTCCAAAGATTTTCAAACCCAATTACTTCAATTGCTTATAACTTTTGAATCATCAGTCTAAATGCAATGAAATAAATTCCTAAATTCATCTAAATTCGTGTAGATTCATAATATGCAAAAATATTTTGAAGTTCAACTCTGTTTGAATTTAAATTTAAATTTAAAGAAAAGGATTCCAAATATGCTATACAAAGAATTTCTGCAAATAAACTCTAAATTAAATAAAATAAATTTTGCTAGAATCCTTATGATATTAGGAACCTGAATATGCAAAAATAATTAGGGTTCACTATAGGAAATATTTATATTGTAAATAGCAAGAGAGTAGTATAAAACTTAATTTAGTAATTTTAGTTTCATGAATCTAAAATATTAAATAATAAAATACATGATATTAGTAATCTGGAATTATAGAATATAGAAATACAACTCATGAAATCATTTCCAAAAGTTGTTAAAGAAATATGTATGATAAACTAACAAAATACGTAACATCATGAGCAATATTATTACTAACTATATAAAGTTAATTAAGATCTCGAATCGTAAAATCATAAGAACCCAACTTTAAATCATGCCTCGCTTTCTATGAATTACTTATATTTGGATTTTATCTGATTTCTTTTTGTCCCTATTGAAATCTTGTTATTTGTCATTTGTTATGTTCTTCGATTCATGACGTATAGAACCCGCGTAATTACCTTCCATCGTTGATGCGACTTCAAATTTGTTGAAGACGTCAATAAGCAAGGCAAGCACCCTCCTTTGACCATGTTGATCCTAGTTTTATAAATGTTTTCATTAAATGTTTTGATTGCATGCGTATGTTCATTAAATTCTGCTATATTGTGGGTAATGGTAGTTATACCTGTTGAATCTTGAAACCTCCTTGATATAAATGAATTTGTGAACCTTGATACCCTAGAATCATGGTTAGACAATATATAATGTCATTCTGGGTATACACGATGTTTAATAATCTTGCTTAGCCATGCTTTAGACTTGGTATACGCCAAATAGAGACATTGATCAAATGATATTTGGATATGCTGAGGCATGATGATGATTCTTAGACATGTTGAGACATGATGGTGATTTTTGGTTATTTCAATTAAAAATAAAAATAAAATTATAATATTGATGCGGGCAATTATTGGCAATAGCCGAAGGTGCATGGATTTGCACGTAGATTAGGGGGAGATTATTGCCTGTGTCGGATTAAGGACCGAACTAATTGTACGTTACATCCAAGTAATTTCCGTACAACCACAAGTGCTGGTATGGGACAGTCTTAACCTATTAAGTTCCTTAATACTAGCTTTGCACATTGGTAGGCTGGAGACAGTGATGTATGCCTTGCTATGAGAAGGAATGTGTGTAGGCGGGGTTCACTGCCTGTGGTGTAAATGGCGGGGTTCACTGCCTGTGTTATGGTATGAATGACGGGGTTTACTGTCATGTCTTGGGTGTGTATTCCTACCATTGTAGCAAGGGATTACATTATTGAGCTGGTGCAAAGTTAGGATTAAGTAATGTAACGGTTATGTCATGACTCTCTGCGGCACACCAAAGGAAGTGTGCTAATAGCTTGCACAAAGAGTTAAGTCATGTCTTGTGGGTAAAGCCGTACACCTCTGCAGAGTGTAAATCTTTTCAAAAGCCGCTCATGGTCATGGGACACTTAGTGCTTTGCATTAGTTAGTTGTTTTATTTTACAAAATATGGATGATAATATATGCTTTGTCCTAGCATCATGATTTGAATTGGATATCCTGTTGGGAAGGAATTATTTTGGATTGACATGTGATGTCAATGATTGATTCAAGGAAATGATCAAAGGAACCGAGGTTAAGTGAAATTTATTGCTTTTATACTTATATATATTAAGCTCGCTTTTATTTAAATTCGCTTATGTTCTACAATTCAAGAAATTCTTTTGCAAATTAGCTTTAAAATCAACCATGAAAGCCTTTCCTTTGAATGGCTTTGCATATATTATAGGATTTGAAAAAGTCTTCTTTGAGTACACAAGTACTCACCCTTGCTTATTCGTGGTTTTTAGGTGAAGAATCGTAATAGCTCGATGAATTATACTGTTGAGATTCGGGAATGTTAACGAAGTTTTTCTAGGGATTATGCCTTGTCAGGTTACTGAGGATTGGATGGGCACACTACAAGACTTTTGATTCTTTCTGCAATACTCTGAATTGTAAGATTCTATTGTATAAATTACTATTATTATTTGAAATAAAGAGTATGGATGTGATATCAATTGTATAAATGTGCGTACTAGCTACTGATCTAGGGACTAGTATTGTGTGCACATGAGATTTCCATTTTTGCATTTATGTAAAAATGGGGGTCACTACATCATTTACCTACCACGACGGGATGATCCATCCAATCTACCAGGGTGGCCACTGCCCACTTCCCACTCAACCACGCGGGTACACACACGTTAGGGTGAGGGTGGAGAACAAACGTACCACCAACAACTCCTAATTAAAATTAGTATAAATACATATAATATATCTATTATATATTGATTTTTTTATCAAAATTTTTAGACGTACATCTATACACATATCCTAATATCAGATACGTCCCTATCCGGGAGGTGGCTCCGCCGAGGCCACACATCTCGCTGGCAAACACAGCTTCTGCTTCCATCAGCCTCACCTTATGCTTCCAAGCAATCTCTGTATCAAGGCGGCATCTTAATTATATACACCGATCCTTAAAATTATATATGCACGTGTCCTTATCCAAGTGCCAAAATCCAAAAGCCAAAGAAATTAAAGGACTGATCACGACTGACGCGGAACAATTCCTTCAATAATTAGCAGGTAATTATCCAAAGATCAACACGGTGGATGCGTCCTGATCGACCGGTCGGTCCTGCTGTCGGTAGTAATGGACGGTGATCCATCACCGGCGCACGCAGCTGGCATGCTTGCACGGTCGATCAATGGTCAGCGCTCGCGAATTGACTGTTCCAATTGCCAGCGCCCTGCTGCCCCTTGGAGATGCACTTAACTGTAACCACTGACGTCGTTCTTGTGGTCTGGGTGAGACCCACTGACCAGTAGGGATGGCAGTTTTACTCATGAGTTTGGGTATCCGACCCGATAAGATTGGGTATGGGTAGCACTTTAGACCCATGAGTTTACGGGTTTGGGTACCCGATAAGCCCATAGGATGGATGTGGGTGTCAATTTGTACCCATAGATACCCAATGGGTATCCTATGACATATGGGTCCACTTTTTTAGACGTATATTAGGAAAACAAACTCACGGACTACTTGGCTGAGTCGGCTCCTCCCTGATTCTCCTCGCCCCCATTACCTCCCTCCTCTTGCCCCATCGCCTGATTGCTTCGGCCTCCCTCCCCTCGTCTTTGCCTCCCTCGGCGGCGGACGCCTGCTCCTCCTCGCCACCGACCTCCCATCGGCTCCCTCACGGTTCGTATGCAAGATAGTGCCCAAAAAAAGAGAGAGAAAGGAGATGTGATGAGATAGAAGGAGAGGGGGAGGAGCATGCGACTATCGCGCCCCGCCTCTCTGCCTTCTTCGGCCGCTCACAAGACTGATTCAGTGCCGTGGGTACCCATTGGGTATTGGGTACCCATTGGGTTTGGGTATGGGTACAGATCTGTACCCGCAAAGCTTAATGGGTTTGGGTAGATAGGACTTTGTTCGGGTTTGGGTTTGGGTTTAAGGCAGTGGTACCTGGAGGTACCCACCCGATTGCCATCCCTACTGACCGGTCGTTCTTGTGGTCTGGGTCAGATTCACATGTGTAACATTTCAAAATTTGTCTTTAGTATTGTCTTATTTTTATTTATGCATTTTGTGATTTTTTTTAATTCTTTGAATTTTTTTGGAATTTATTTGAGTTTATTTCAAATTAAGTATATTGACATTTGTGAAAATTAATTATTTGTCGATAAAATTTATATAAAGTTTGGTGAAAAATATTTTATTTGAGTTCAAAGTGTCTTAGTATTTTTTAGACTTTTCTTCGATTTTTCCTGATATTTTTAGCTTAAAACTAATTAAACTAATTTTTAGAATTATTTAAATTAAGAAAAGAGTAAATCGGATAAACGATTCGGGTCAGCAAATTTAATCATGATTTGTGCGTGGCCCAACATGCGACACTGCTTGGCCTGTTTGTAGAAGTGTTGCTATCGGCCGTTGGATTTATATCCAACGCACAAATGAAAGCCTCACCGATCGTTGGATGGAGAATGGATAGTCGTGATGGGTTGCGACGAAGAAGGAAACCATCTACTTAGTATTCGTTTGGATTTTGGGTTCAAGATGAGTTGTGCCACGTCGGCATGGATTTCAATCGTTGATCGTGGAATGGACGGTCATCGGGAGTTTGATACGAGAGGTGCCCGACCTTCACGGCGTAGAATCGAAGATACTCGTGAAACCTGACGAATCTTATGCCAACCGTTGCAAGTGCAACAACTCGCGACGGGAGTTCGCCTAACCTTATGTTGTCCACTCAACCAAGTCAAGCAGACATAATCCTCGCCGCAATCATAAAGAGCTTGCAAGAACAACGGGAAGGAATGCACAATCTTAGATATGTTTCAGCCTGTGGCGAAAATCCAAGAACATGCATAGTAGATATGATTTAGTTTCAAAGTGGTCTAAAGTCTTTTTCTCAAAGTGGTGCCTTCTACATATATGAGGGAATGGAGAGGAAGCCTAAAGTGTGCTTTGACAAGTCCCAGTTGCAAGACAAAGCACAAGACTCGGCGGGGCTGGCGACCCTTGGCCCGTCGTGGCATGGTCAACGAGTTCCCAGAGCTCGGGAGGCCCCGACCACGACACAGGTGCGTGCTAAGGCTCGGCAAGAGCGAAGCGTGCTCGAGCGCAGTGTCCGCCCGACCGAGCTCGAGTGGCCACTCGCCTCTGACAGTGTCCCCTTGGATTCCTAAACCAAGATCGCGGGATCGTGGGCTTGAAGCGAGCACGCTGCAAACTTCGAGGCGATTCTGACCGCCCTCAATGCGCATGAAGGCCACTACCCGAAATACCTCCCGCGGTTGCGGCGCAGAGAGGTATAAGGCTAAGGATGTGCAATGACAAAGGACGAGAACTTCGAGCGCTAGACATTGCCATTGTTGAGCTTGGTACGTAATACACACCTACACTCGATAGTAACAAAGATCACCGCCGCAAGGCGACTAGAGTAGAGCTATTACCTTCGCAGGGGCTCGAACCAGTATAAAATCCTCATCTCGCGCTCGCTGTCGTCTTGCTCCGACCTCTAGCACGTTGAACGTTTTCCTCCGCTTGAGCGAAAGCTCTGTTCGGGTCCCAGTCTCACTAACCCCTATTTCACTTCTATGGTTAGCGATCCCGATTGTCGACAGCTGGCGCCCACCGTGGGGCACGCATTAGCTTTTGCTCATTTGCGTGAAAAAATCCAGATCTTGGGAGCATGACGCGTCCGTCAACGGACACTCCTCGGCGTGGGCTCGGCGCGAACTCGACTCGCATCCTCGCTTTCACCTCGCCACCACCTCGTGAACGACACGTCTCGATGGTAGACAATCATAGCGCGGAGAAAGCTGCGGACCGCCGTGACCTGCAGACTTAAGGACGCCATTCGGATGGTCAATGTCGCCATCAACAAGCTTATAACCGCCCTCAAGCAGAGGACCAGAGAGGGTCAGCGCGTCATCGCCATCCTGTGCTCCTCCTCGAGAGCGCCCGACTATCGCCCGGTCATGGTCGACCCGATAGAGCGAGGTCGGAGTTTTTGGCCAAGCCACGATCAAGAGCTCGACGGCCGTGACGAGGCCATACCACCGCAACACCGGCCAAAGACTTGGGACCCACTCCTTGAGAAGTGACGACAACTCATCGCGCGCGCCCGCAAGACACCCGCCGATGCCTCCGCGCGGGGGCACCTCTCGCCAGCGGCGGTCTCGGGGCCAGGCTTTGACGCCGCCACGCCTCCGGCCCCACAAGCACCAACCCGGCAGGTTAGGCTCGAGCCAAGCCTCACGAGCTCCGGTCAACGGCAGAGCAGTCCGAGGGTCTTTCCCCGATATTCCGCCCAGCGCCAGAGGGTCCAGGATCGCTGCATTTTACCTACGGTGACTCCGTGCGGATCGTGGTCATTCTCACCGGCGGTCAGCCGCCGCGACCCTCGACTCGAGTCCATGGCGAGAAGGGCCTCGTCGGCGATGACTACACCTGCTGTCGCGCTCGTCCCCACCAATTTACCACATGCATGGCGATCTCGACGACCTCCGCCACAGTCGATGGCGGCTCGGCCTGCGGCGCTGATAGAGCGCCGATGGGACCAAGAACCCCGATGAGTTCTCGTCCATCTACTCGACCGCCATTTTGGCGGTGAGGTGATGAGCTTGTGATGGCGAACTACCTCCGACCGGCCCGGATGGCACTGCTGACTGCTCTTCAACCGTAAGCTGGCTTCGTGTCGTGGCGCCACCAGAGCGCCCTCCGCTCCAACTTTCAAAGTTGCTACAAGCGGCCGAAGGGAGAAGGACTGGACCGCATCATCCAGGCAAGAATGAACTGCCGGACCGTCGGCGATTCATCCGCACAAGGAACCCGATCCCGAGTATCTCCGACGAGCCGTCTATAAAGGCTTTCAAGTTCGAGATCGCGATCGACGCCGCCACCGAGGACACAGAGATCACCTCGAGGCTCGGCCACAACAAGCTTTTTCCGTATGGCGGGCGCTATGACGCGGATGCGGACGACGCTGTCCGCTGGAAGCGCGACTACGACCAAGGTAACCTAGGTCTGACCCCCACAGAGGCTGGACCAACCAACTCCAAGGGCGCCGACCACGGCACCGCTGCCAAGAAGCGGAAGCGTGACCGCAGGAACGGCGGAGGACTGCCACGAGTGATCGTCTCGGCGGACGGCCAGCGCGAGGTCCTTGAAGTCCGAGATCGAGCTCGAGCGGTCCCGACCTAGCCAAGGTCGGCCTCGACTGCCAGCGCAGAAAACCAGCCTCAGCAGAGGGCCGATGGTTCGGGCCCCAGCCGACCGATGCTCGGTCGCAGGGGCCGAGGGCGCCTAGGATACGGAGGCTAAGTTCGCTTGTTCCATAGGGCATACCGCCACGACTGCGAACTCCGCAGGCTTGGCAAGGCAAGCCGAGGCTTTCTACGATGGTCGGGGAGAAATGCCCGTGTTGTTCAAAGAAGGCGCATCACGGACAGGTGAACGCTGGGCGGACCAGATGACTCGACCGAGTTCCAACAGGCGAAGGCCGTCGCATCGATGTCATCTTTCGGCTCGTCGACTTACTGGGCCCCAAATATGAGCTCAAGGCCGCCGCATGAACCGCTCTTCCAGTCATGCCACGGAGGCCCATCGAAAAGATTGCAAGTGGGCTGGGGCCACCATCACCTTTTCTCCAGAAGATGCACTTCAAGGTATGGCCCGAGATCTGAAGACCGCCCTGGTCGTGACCCCGACCATCAGCAACACCGCTGTCAGTCGAGTCATGGTCGACGGCGGTAGCTCTCTTAACTTGCTGCAGTCGAGCGCTTTGACCGGATGCGATTCCCTACGAAGGTCAAGAACATCGTCCTGTCCTTCTTCGGATCATCCCCAGAGCTCGACCGTCCTTTGGGGCAGTGGTCTTGCCGTCACCTTGACGACTCGACCAACTTCCGTGACCGGTGATCACCTTCGAGGTGGTCGAGGGACCTCCTGCATAACGCCATCCTCAAGCGGCGCCTCGATCAAGTTTATGGCGGCCAACCACTATGGCCATTTGCATGAAGTCGCCAGTCCTCACGCAGATCATAACGTCAAGCGGGCGACCTCCAAAGCGCGACGGTTGCGAGACCAAGGCCCCGCACTTGCCGCATGTCGCTTCAAACAGGCCAGAGGCAACGTGAAAAATGCTCGTCGGAAGGCGGTGATCCAAATTAATGGGGAGACGGCAAGGTCTTGCCGAAGAAAGCGACCACCAAGTGCATCCATGTTTCGGGTTGGGTTCAAATAGAACTCGAGCTCGCCACCTTCCTCCGCGCCAACAAGAGTATATTCGCTGGGAACCCGCGACATGCCAGCATCCCAAGGGAGGTGATCGAGCACAAATTGCGTGAGACCCGACTCGACACATGGCACCGTAAGCGCACGCTTTCCCCGAGAAGGTCGCGATCATCAAGGACAACCTTGACAAGCTCTTGAAGGCCGGCTTTATTCGCGAGATCGACACTCGAGTGGCTAGCCAACCCGGCCATCGCCCGTAAGAAGGCGGAAAGTGAAGAATGTGCGTGGACCACACGGGCTTGAACTCGGCTTGCCTGGGACAACTTCCCACTCCCCCATGCATCGACGGATCGCCGACTCCATCGCTAACGCCAAGATGCCGAGCTTGGACGCCTATTCGTGGTACCATCGATCAAGCCGGCGATCGACGACGAGCAAGACGCCGCTCATCACCCCGCTCGGCACTCATCGCTACACGACCATGTCGCTTGGTCTACGCATGCGGGGCCACGCTCAAATAGTCGATGACCAAGACGCTCGACCCCAGACGGTCGCAACCTTGAGGTCTACGTGGACGACATCATCGCCAAGAGCCCCTCCGAGGGCGACCACATTCGAGACCTCGAAGAAACCTTCAACAACCTGAACAAGCACAAGATCAAGCTCAACCCCGAGAAGTGCGTGTTCGGCGCCGCGTTAGGGAAGGTGCTCGGCTACATGATCGGGGGTTCGAGGGTTGGCCTGAACCCAGAAAAGATCGAGGCGATCGAGAAGATGGCACCCCTGACCTCGGTCAAGCAGGTGCAAAGCCTCACAGGCCGCATGGCCGCCCTCAGTAGATTCATCTCGAGGCTCGGCGAGCGCGGGCTTCCGTTCTTCAGAGTTCTGCGCAAGCATGGGAGCTTCGAGTGGACGCTAGAGGCACAGCGGTCCTTTGACGAGCTAAAGGTATACCTGTCGACCCCACCCCTACTTACGACCCCGCAGCCCGGCGAGAAGTTGCTGCTCTACCTTGCGCCCCGCCGGGTCGATGTTGCTGCCCCGGTGGCCGAAGCGGATCCCAAAGAAGACCGATCTATTATGTCAAGTCTTGCACTACCGGGCGAACGCTACCATGTGTACAAAATCGCCAGACGCTCTCCGCATGGTTTCAAGATAGCCGACATTATTTCCAGCGCACTGTGGTCGCCCGAGCAATTTTCCGCCGGGGACATCTTATGAACCCGTATACGGCGAATCTCCAAGTGGGCTATGGAGTTGGCGCTGCTCGATATCCGTGTCAGAGTCTTAACGGCTATCAAGTCGCAGGCGCTGTCGACTTCGTGGTCGAGCAGATGTCGCAACTCGCGCCCGTCCAGAGGTCGAGGAAGAAAAGCCTGGACCATGTTCTTCGACGGCCGAGGTCCTTCAAGCGCTCGGGGTTGAATTTTATTTCACCACAAGGCGACCATATGAGGTACGTGATTCGCTTTGAGTTTCCAAATGACCAACAACGTGGCAGTATGAAGCCCTCTTGGCGGCCTACGGGCTTGCAAAGGCGTTAGGCGTCGTCGGTTGGTCGTTAAAGCGACTCCCTCGTCATCAATCAAGACAACAAGGAGTACCGGTTTCGGACGACTAATGGCTAAGTACCTAGCCGAGGTGCACAAGATGGAGAAATGGTTCCGTAACCTGAGCTCCAAAGACATACCAAGGAGAGACAACACGGTGTCGACTCTTCCAAGCTCGCCTCCTCCGACGACGAGATCCCGCCCGATGTCATCCTCGAGCGACGGTGGCTCCTCGATCTCTTCCTCAGAGGTCTTGGTCGCCATGGTCGGTTGTACTCCTCCGGCCGAACTAATCTTTAACTTCCTTACAAGGGGCGACTCTACCACCCGACCGCCGAGGAGAGAATCGAGCGTAGGGCGAGTTTATGCCATTGCTTCGGGACACTCTACAAAGTGAACATTTTCGCATTCGACACGGCTGCATCTCTACGGAGGAGGGTAAGTACTGTTAAATGACATTCATTCAGCCTCTGCGGGCGCACTCTTCTTACGGGGCGATGGTCGGTCAAAGCATTCCGTATGGGTATTCTTGGCGCTCGCCGCTTTAGGATGCTTCGTGACATTGTCCGCGACTGCCGAGCATGCCAGCACGCCCGGAAGTCGATCAACCCGCGATACGCCGCTTGCACCATCCCGCTGTGCCCGCCCTTCTCGACACGGGCCGGACATTCGGCCCTTTTCTCAAAGGGTCGGCGGCAAGAAGTTCTGCTTGTTGTCAGGACACTTTTACCAAGTGGATTGAAGTTTCGAGACGGTCTCGACCATCATTGCTCGGGCGACCGTCCGCTTTTTCCGCTTGTTCGTGGTCACAGTGCACGGGTCCCATGCAAGATTATCACCGACAACGGTACTTCGGTTTACGGAGTTGTTCGAGTGAGTTTTGCGAGGGCCTCGGCATTAAAGTGTGCTTTGCCTCGTGGCTCACCCCCTGAGCAACGGAGGCGATGGAACGCGCCAACGCCAAATCGCCGAGTATGCCAAGAACGAGTTGCGATGAGCTCGAACGCATGCGGCAAGACACAGGTGGACAAACTTCCCACCGCCTTATGGTCTACTCGCACCACCACCACCGAGCCACGAGGTCCACTCCTTCCAAACTCGTGTTCTAGATCGGCCGCCCCGCCTCCCGAGGTTACTACTGGCTCACCAGTGGTCGCCTTAGGTCGACCAGTCGACTTCGAGCACTAATAGTCTCGACCTTACCCTCGCAGAAGAAGTAAGATGCCGCAATCGCCACGATCCACGCGACTACCCGCAAGCTCTTCGCAGACATGCGCCTTACGACACGACCTAGGAAGCTCCTTGTTGGGGACCTAGCCCGAGAGACGGATTCGTGGCTCGTCCCAACACCAACAAGCTATCCTCATGTGGAGGGCCCCTATAGAGTCGTTTCAACAGATCGCACGGGCTTACTGGCAAGCGATGCCCGATGGCGAGAGCTCTCTAGCTTGTGGAACATAGATCGCTTTGGAAGTTTTATGTGTAACCTCTATACCTTAAATTTTCAGTAAAGCTGCTCTTCTATTCTCGTCCTTTATAACTTTTTCGTTTGTAACTACGCTGTCATTGCTTCCCAACATTCTTTCGAGCACGGCCTTCGTGCACTACGCACTCACTCTTGGTCTAAAGCCCCGCGAGCTTAACGTTCACCCCTAGTGGTCGAGCTAAGCGTAAGCCGAATCTATTCGCAATCTGGCTCGTCCCTGTGCCCGGGCTCGAGCCAAAAGCCTCGCGGTCTTGACCGTAATGTGCGTGGTCGTGGTCGTGACTCGAACGTTAGTCTGGGTGCAACCATCTCTTTATTGAACTCGCTTTTGTCACGTTCTTTCCCTGCGAACCCTTCCTCAACCCTGCAGGTCGTGGTCGATTGTCTGAGTCTAAGTCTTGTGTCCAAGACCGGCGTTGCTCGACCTCGGACCCAACGGGGGCTGGATGAGGATACCACATCAACGCACGACCTAAGAAGCCTCGGACTAAGAATGACAAGGGCGAACTCCAAATATCCTCGACTATGAAATTATACCAAGACAAAATATTTTCTTCGTTCTCCAAAAGGAATTTGGCTCTGTTAGAACATTTTGCTCTAAAGCGTTTTTTACAGGTCGGCCATCTCGCGGGCAAGCTTCTCCTGCTCGAGCTCGGCTACCTTGTCTCTCAAGGTCGCTATCTCACTGATCAATGGAGGGCTCGCGGGAGGCATCGCCGCCGGCGCCGCTAGCCTTCGAGCTGGGCGCCAGGCCGCTTTGCCGGGCGCTTTGTGGCCTTGAGCTTCTCTCCGAGCCCCAGGTCTTGGCCTCGAGCCCGGAGACGCCTCCTCAGGCTTTCTCCAGCCGACCTCGGACCGCTTCGGCCTCGAACGCTTGTTTGGCCGCTGAAGCTTCCCCTCAAGCTCGAGGATTTTGGCCTCGAGCTCGGGACGCCATTTGTGGAGGATGCTGCCCGCAGAGGCCATCTCCATCGCCGACCGCCTCGTTGGCGTGCCCAAGCCTCTCTTGAAGCTTCGGGACCTTGGCCTCAAGCTCGGGCGCCGCGCCGGAGGACGCGCAATAACGAAGTTCCTGTGCTAAGGCGCCGCCAGGAGGCCCCGACCACGACTGGTGCGTGCCAAGGCGCTCGGAGCGAAGCGTGCCCTCGGCGCAGCTGGCCACGACTTCGAAGCTCGAGTGGCTACTCGCCTGTCTGGTGTCCCCTTGGATTCCAAACCGAGATCACGGATCGTGGCTTGAAGCGAGCACGCCACGACAAACTCAGTGAGATTCATACCGCCCTCAATGCGCATGAAGGCCACTACCCGAAATACCTCCCGGCGGTTTGCAGCGTGAGGGTATAATGCTAAGGATGCGCAATTTCGACAAAGGACGAGAACTCGAGCGCTAGACATTGCCATTGTTGAGCTTGAGTCAGTAATACGCACCTACACTCGATAGTAACAAAGATCATCGCCGCAAGGCGCGATCGGAGTAGAGCTATTACCTTCGCAGGGCTCGAACCAAGATAAAATCCTCGCCTCGCCGGCGCCGCTCTTGCTCGCACCTCCAACACGTTGAACGCTTTCCTCCGCTTGAGCGAAGCTTTGTTCGGTCCCGCCTCACTAACCCTCGTTTCACTTCATGCGGTGGCATCCCGATCGTCGACAAGACCCAAACATAATGGTGGCACAACACCCAATGCTTAGAAATTAGTTTCTAAACAGTTTCTGATTGCCATAAGTTTTGGATGATATCTTTGCGCTCCGATTGAATTTAGGGGTGAGGCCAGATCCATTGGAAAGCTCAAGAGACAAGCTTTAAAATCTGTGGTCAAACACTCCAATCGGACTCCATTTGCATTTTCTATGTTGTTTTTATTGAAGACTAGTCCTGGGAGGCCGAACTAAGTTCATTTGCATTCACATCTTGCACGTTGACTTGTCCATGCTTCTCTTGGTCTTCCCTAAGGTGTTCACACCTCCTCACATTGTCTTCATACCGAGAATAATCAAATTACATGCATTAGGTAGCACCTGATTGTCACAAGTAATATAACTCTTACTAAGGAGCGAAGTTCAATTGCTGATTGATTTGTTTAGCACGAGCGCGTGTTATTGGTACTTGGAAATTATTTAGAGTCTCATGAATGAAGATAGGGAAGGGCATAGCGATGGTGTTATCCTCGCCAGATCATCCTCCCCTCTTGAAAAGGAGTCGCCTCGACTCTCCTTCTCGATCCAAAGAATGGTGACAAATCAAAGAACATTGAATGTGGTACTCACATTGTAATCATCACCGAGAAGCTCGACCTTGTATGCATTGTCATTAATCTTCTCGAACACTTTGAATGGTCCATCGGCACATGGCATCGGCTTAGACTTACGCTTTCTCCGAAAACGCTTTGAGATGTACCCAAACCGGATCACCGGTTCAAAACAACATTTTCTTCCTTGTCTTGTTTTCCTTTTCGTCGAAGTAGCGTGCCTTCTTTTCAATTGCTTCCTTTGTTTTTATATGAATGGACTTGACAATTCAGCTCGCCCATTTGCCTCCATATTAGCTCGTTCTAAAAGGAAGTGGCAAAGAAATCAAGTGGTGTGATTGGTTTAAAGCCATACACTACCTCAAAAGGGCAATATTGAGTAGTTGAGTGAACCGCCTTGGCCAGTATGCAAATTCAACATGAGGAAGACAATCCTCCCACTCCTTCAAGTTCTTCTTGATCATTGTTCGCAACAACATGGAGAGCGTCGAGTTTCACCACCTTATTTGGCCATCACTTAGGGTGACAAGTTGAAGAAAATAACAACTTTGTCCCAAGCTTGGCCCACAATGTCTTCCAAAAGTAGCTCATGAACTTATCATCATGATCTGAAACAATAGTTCTTGGCATCCCATGCAATCTCACAATTTCCCTGAAAAACAAGTCAGCTATATGTGACGCATCGTCGCTCTTGTGACATGGAATAAAGTGTGCCATTTTAGAGAACCTATCCACAACCACAAATATAGAATCTCTCCCTCCATAGATGAAAGGGCGGGGGTTAAACCTTTGGGAAACCATCCGTGGGGGCCGTGGGTTTTTCCCCAAAGAACCCAAAGTACCCTTTGGGTCCCCAAAAATTAATTTGGGCCTAAGGGAAAACAAAACCCACCTAAACCCCTCACCCCCAAGGAAAAATTTCCCCAAAACCCCAAAAGCCAACATTGGGGAAAAAAAGGAGGGAAAGGGAAAAATAAAAGTTTAATAAGAAAAAAAAAAGGAAAAAAAATTTAAAAGAAAAAAAAACAAAAAAAAATAAAAAAATTTTTTTTTAAAAAAAAAAGAAAAAAGAAAAAAATTTCATGTTTAAAAATGGGAAAAAAAAAATTTAAAAATTAATAAATAAAAATTTAAAATTTAAAAAATTAAAAAAAAAGGAAAAATTTAAAAAAATTTTAATTTTAAAAAAAATAATTTAAAAAAATTCAAAATTTAATAAAAATTTTTTAAAATTTAAAAAAATTCCAAAAAATTTTATTTATTTTTAAAAATTTTAAAATTCCAAAATTTTTTTAAATCAAATGGAATTTTTAAAAATTTTTTTAAAAATCTTTAAAAAATTTTTAAAAATTTTAAAAAATTTTTATTTAAAATTATTGGGAAATCCAAAACCGAAATTTTTTTTTCAAATAAAATAAAAATTTAAAATTTTTTATTTTCCTTTTTCCAGAAAAAAAAAATTTTAAAAAATTTAAAAGGTTTTAAAATCTTAAACAAAATTTCCTTAAATTTTATTGCCCCAAAAAAATTTAAAAATTTTTTTAAAATTGCCCTTTCCCTCAAAAGCCCAACATCCCCGGAAAAATTTTTTTTTTTAAAAAGAAGGGCCCCAAATTTCCAAAATGGGCCCTTCAGAACCCCGACCCCCAAACCACCCTCCCCCCTTCCATTCCCGGGCCCCTCCCCGCATCCCCAAACTTTCCCCTTCTCCCTTAAAACCTTTGGGAAAAAACCCCCGGGCCCTTTTTCCCCAATCCAAGAAAGGGGAAAAATCCCTTCCAACCCACGCCCTTTAGACCCCTCCCCCCCCCAAACCCTTTAAGAAGCCCCCAAACCCTTTAAACCTTTTTCCCCCGGGGAATCTCGACCCCCTCTTTCCCGGGAAACCCAAAAAAGGGCCCAAATTTTTTTTAACCCCACCTCCCCGTCCGCCGGGCCCCTTTCCCAAGACTAAACCCCCCTAAAAAGGGGGAAGACCCCCCTTAACTTTTCCGTTTCCCCCCCATCCCTTTGTTCCCTTTTCCCCCCTTTCATTTTTTCTTTTGAAATCCTCCGTTTAATTTTTTTTTAAAAACCTTTAAAAGCCCACCAAAAAAAAGGGTTTTGGGATTTCCTTTGGGGAAAAATTTTCCAAAATTTTTAAATTAAAAAAAAACTTTTGAAAGAAATGAATAAATATTTAAATAAAATTTACTTTTGTTAACTGGTTTAAAAATTTTTTGAAAATTCCGAAAAATTTTGCCCAAAAATCTCAAAAAAATATCCTATCTCGCCACCTACCATCACGACTCGCCTCGCTACCAAGATCGACGAGATCAGAAGGTCGCTCATTACCTCCGCCAACACATCTCGCAGGAGAGACAAGAAACGATAGGGTTATATAGATTCAAGAAACGAGGAGATATCTATGGAATTCAGATTAAAAAATAGTTGAATAAGGAAGGCAATAAAAGAGAAAGAAGCGAGAAAAGACCCAACTCTAAAAATCGAAACTCTACTTCCTTTGGAAGGGAACGAAACAATCCAATCCGAAAAGCACCGAGAACAATCGCCGCTGATTGGAATGCCAGATCAATGGGAGAAAGGAAAGCAATAAATGAGTCATGCATATTCATTTGTAACATCCCTAAAAATTCAAAAATAGGAAAAATAAAAAATTTGAATTTAAAATGGAATTGAATAAAATTTCAATTTGAATCAAAATTTTAATTTAAAACAATGCTTTTTCCTTATTTTCATTCATTTTAATTTTAAGAAAATAATGAACAGAAATATTAAAAGCCTAATCATGACATTTTTAACCTGAAATCCTGACAATCTTATATATCTCTGGTAAAAATATCAAAATAAAAGCTTATATTTAAAGCATTTAGAAATTCAAAAACAGAAAGTATATAAATCCAGTAATAGCAATGTCAGAATTTTTATAATTTAATTATCAAAGATAAAAATCTGAAAATTTTACAGCAGCATTATTAACTCAAATACATTTGAAAAAAAATTCAAAAATTTATAAAATTATTTGGACAGTTTAATAAATCTAAAACAGAATAATCGTAAATCTAAATATTGTATTGTCAGAATTTTAATAAAATAATTATAAATATTTTTTATCTCAAAATTTTCCTGAGCCTTTATCTTCACTTGACCAACATCTGGAAAAATTATTATAAAATATCAAGTAGGTTTTCTGCCTGAATCTTGCGGAACAAGTTGGTCCTGTCCAGAACCTTTCCTTGAGCTGTCCCTCCTTATTTCACTTGCATGTGGGCCCACATGTCCAGCTGTCCCTGCCGACTTCTCCTGCCAGCAAAGCTCCACACATCAGCCACAGGCTCCAGCGCCTTCTCCTTACTTCTTCTCTCTGTGTTCTCAACAAGCCCAGCAAGCCGACTTCCCCACTCTGCCAAGAAGCTGCCACGACAAGGTTCCTTCAGCAAATCGTTGCCACGGCAGAGATTATCACGAACCGCCTCAGCCGAATCCATATCCTCACGAAGCAAATCCAACCCGAAGCTCAAACCGCCATAACCCTTTATAAAACCGATGTGCTCCTTCCTGGGCAATCATAGCAAGCATCCACAGCCTGCCAACCCGAAAAACTCCTCGACGCCATCTTCTTCTTCAACTCCCAACAACAAGAAGAAAAGGCAAATACCATACTTCCTTTATACTACACTAGAACCCGAATCATCTCGAACCAGAGCCACCTCAACACACCCGAACCTATCCCCACCTTCAATTCGAGACCTCTTCCCGACGAGTTCCGCCTGAAGCTCCCTTCCGCCGCCCATGGCGCACGGTGGGAACTCTTTTCGCATGCATTCCTTCAAATAAATTACTGAAATGGATTGATAGATACTCATCGATACTCATTTGGCCCTCATTTATTCGAATCACCAGAATTGAAGCTCCACCTTCCCGCCATGGCGCGCCGCCTCTCGGTGGCGACCACCTTCCTACCATCTCCGGCCATTCAAGACCACCCCTAGATGCGAATGATCGATGATCATCACCTCGCTACCTATTCCTCTTCTCCCCAGATCTCGCCACGGCGAAGCTCCGCAAGAACCTCCTTCGTTCTCGTCATGCCAAGACGGGCCCACTGGCCACAGAATACCGAAGTCTCGCCAAAGCGGGCCCTTGCGATACCAACCTCCTCGCTCGAAGTCGCCGCTATCCGGGGCCCTTTGTCAAGAACTCAATCGGCCCAGCCAAAAAGGGAAGGCGATTCGCTGATGGAAGGCACACTTTCCGATTTGGTAAAATCCCGATTTTCCAAAGATTTTCAAACCCAATTACTTCAATTGCTTATAACTTTTGAATCATCAGTCTAAATGCAATGAAATAAATTCCTAAATTCATCTAAATTCGTGTAGATTCATAATATGCAAAAATATTTTGAAGTTCAACTCTGTTTGAATTTAAATTTAAATTTAAAGAAAAGGATTCCAAATATGCTATACAAAGAATTTCTGCAAATAAACTCTAAATTAAATAAAATAAATTTTGCTAGAATCCTTATGATATTAGGAACCTGAATATGCAAAAATAATTAGGGTTCACTATAGGAAATATTTATATTGTAAATAGCAAGAGAGTAGTATAAAACTTAATTTAGTAATTTTAGTTTCATGAATCTAAAATATTAAATAATAAAATACATGATATTAGTAATCTGGAATTATAGAATATAGAAATACAACTCATGAAATCATTTCCAAAAGTTGTTAAAGAAATATGTATGATAAACTAACAAAAATACGTAACATCATGAACAAGATTATTACTAACTATATAAAGTTAATTAAGATCCGAATACGTAAAATCATAAGAACCCAACTTTAAATCATGCCTCGCTTATGAATTACTTATATTTGGATTTTATCTGATTTCTTTTTGTCCCTATTGAAATCTTGTTATTTGTCATTTGTTATGTTCTTCGCTCATGACGATAGAACCCGATGTAATTACCTTCCATCGTTGATGCGACTTCAAATTTGTTGAAGACGCTAATAAGCAAGGCAAGCACCTCCTTTGACCATGTTGATCCTAGTTTTATAAATGTTTTCATTAAATGTTTTGATTGCATGCGATGTTCATTAAATTCGCTATATTGTGGGTAATGGTAGTTATACTGTTGAATCTTGAAACCTCCTTGATATAAATGAATTTGTGAACCTTGATACCCTAGAATCATGGTTAGACAATATATAATGTCATTCTGGGTATACACGATGTTTAATAATCTTGCTTAGCCATGCTTTAGACTTGGTATACGCCAAATAGAGACATTGATCAAATGATATTTGGATATGCTGAGGCATGATGATGATTCTTAGACATGTTGAGACATGATGGTGATTTTTGGTTATTTCAATTAAAAATAAAAATAAAATTATAATATTGATGCGGCAATTATTGGCATAGCCAAGGTGCATGGATTTGCACGTAGATTAGGGGAGATTATTGCCTCGTGGTCGGATTAAGGACCTAACTAATTGTACGTTACATCCAAGTAATTTCCAGACAACCACAAGTGCCGGTATGGGACAATCTTAACCTATTAAGTTCCTTAATACTAGCTTTGCACATTGGTAGGTCGGAGATGTGATGTATGCCTTGCTATGAGAAGGAATGTGTGTAGGCTGGGTTCATCGCCTGTGGTGTAAATGGCGGGTTCATCGCTCGTGTTATGGTATGAATGACGGGTTTATCGTCATGTCTTGGGTGTGTATTCCTACCATTGTAGCAAGGATTACATTATTGAGTCGGTGCAAAGTTAGGATTAAGTAATGTAACGGTTATGTCATGACTCTCTGCAAGGCACACCAAAGGAAGTGTGCTAATAGCTTGCACAAAGAGTTAAGTCATGTCTTGTGGGTAAAGCCGTACACCTCTCGCAGAGTGTAAATCTTTTCAAAAGCCGCCTCATGGTCATGGGACACTTGGTGCGCCCGCATTAGTTAGTTGTTTTATTTTACAAAATATGGATGATAATATATGCCGCCTAGCATCATGATTTGAATTGATATCCTCGCTGGGAAGGAATTATTTTGGATTGACATGTGATGTCAATGATTGATTCAAGGAAATGATCAAAGGAACCGAGGTTCGTGAAATTTATCGCTTTTATACTTATATATATTAAACTGCTTTTATTTAAATTCGCTTATGTTCTACAATTCAAGAAATTTTTTGCAAATTAGCTTTCGCAAATCAACCATGAAAGCCTTTCCTTTGAATGGCCTGCATATATTATAGGATTTGAAAAGTCTTGTTGAGTACACAAGTACTCACCCTTGCTTATTCGTGGTTTTAGGTGAAGAATCGTAATAGCTCGATGAATTATACTACGCAGATTCGGGAATGTTAACGAAGTTTTTCTAGGATTATGCCTTGTCACTTGTTCGAGGGATTGGATGGGCACACTACAAGACTTTTGATTCTTTCTCAATACTCAATTGTAAGATTCTATTGTATAAATTACTATTATTATTTGAAATAAAGAGTATGGATGTGATATCAATTGTATAAATGTGCGCATTAAAGCATCGATCTAGGGACTAGTATTGTGCACATGAGATTTCCATTTTGCATTTATGTAAAAATGGGGTCACTACATCATTTACCTACCACTTGACGGATGATCCATCCATCTACCAGGCATGGCCATCGCCCACTTCCCACTCAACCACGCTGGCACACACACGTTAGGGTGAGGTGGAGAACAAACGTATTCACCAACAACTCCTAATTAAAATTAGTATAAATACATATAATATATCTATTATATATTGATTTTTTTATCAAAATTTTTAGACGTACATCTATACACATATCCTAATATCAGATACGTCCCTATCCGGGAGGTGGCTCTGCCGAGGCCACACATCTCGCTGGCAAACACAGCTTCTGCTTCCATCAGCCTCACCTTATGCTTCCAAGCAATCTCTGTATCAAGGCGGCATCTTAATTATATACACCGATCCTTAAAATTATATATGCACGTGTCCTTATCCAAGTGCCAAAATCCAAAAGCCAAAGAAATTAAAGGACTGATCACGACTGACGCGGAACAATTCCTTCAATAATTAGCAGGTAATTATCCAAAGATCAACACGGTGGATGCGTCCTGATCGACCGGTCGGTCCTGCTGTCGGTAGTAATGGACGGTGATCCATCACCGGCGCACGCAGCTGGCATGCTTGCACGGTCGATCAATGGTCAGCGCTCGCGAATTGACTGTTCCAATTGCCAGCGCCCTGCTGCCCCTTGGAGATGCACTTAACTGTAACCACTGACGTCGTTCTTGTGGTCTGGGTGAGACCCACTGACCAGAGAGGGATGGCAGTTTTACTCATGAGTTTGGGATCCCACCCGATAAGATTGGGTATGGGTAGACTTTAGACCCATGAGTTTACGGGTTTGGGTACCGAAGCCCATAGGATGGATGTGGGTGTCAATTTGTACCCATAGATACCCAATGGGTATCCTATGACATATGGGTCCACTTTTTAGACGATATTAGGAAAAACAAACTCACGGACTACTTGGCCGAGTCGGCTCCTCCCCGATTCTCCTCGCCCCATTACCTCCCTCCTCTGCCCCATCGCCTCGATTGCTTGGCCTCCCTCCCTCGTTTTTGCCTCCCGGCGGCGTGACGCCGCCTCCTCGCCACCGACTCCTCCCATCGGCCTCCCTACGGTTCGCCAAGATAGTGCCCAAAAAAGAGAGAGAAAGGAGATGTGATGAGATAGAAGGAGAGGGAGGAGCATGCGACTATCAGAAGCGCCCCCACCTCTCTCGCCGCCTTCAAGTGCTCAAGACAGATTCTGTGCCGTGGGTACCCATTGGTATTGGGTACCCATTGGGTTTGGGTATGGGTACAGATCTCAGACCGCAAAGCTTAATGGGTTTGGGTAGATAGGACTTTGTTCTGTTTGGGTTTGTTTAAGGCAAGGGTACTGGAGGTACCCACCATTGACACATCCCTATCGACCGTCCGTTCTTGTGGTCTGGCCGATTCACATGTGTAACATTTCAAAATTTGTCTTTAGTATTGTCTTATTTTTATTTATGCATTTTGTGATTTTTTTAATTCTTTGAATTTTTTGGAATTTATTTGAGTTTATTTCAAATTAAGTATATTGACATTTGTGAAAATTAATTATTTGTCGATAAAATTTATATAAAGTTTGGTGAAAATATTTTATTTGAGTTCAAAGTGTCTTAGTATTTTTTAGACTTTTCTTCGATTTTTCCCGATATTTTTAGCTTAAACTAATTAAACTAATTTTAGAATTATTTAAATTAAGAAAAGGTGGTAATCGATAAATGCTTTGCCAGCAATTTCAATACAGCTTTTGTGCGTGGCCCAACACCGCAGCAACTGCTTGGCCTGCTTTGTAGAAGTGTTGCTATCGGCCGTTGATTTATATCCAACGCACAAATGTAGCCTCACCGATCGTTGGATGGAGAATGGATAGTCGTGATGGGTTGCGACAAAGAAGGAAACCATCTAACCGTATTCGTTGATTTTGGGTTCAAGATGATTGTGCCACGCCGGCATGGATTTCAATCGTTGATCGTGGAATGGACGGTCATCGGAGTTTGATACGAGAGGTGCCCGACCTTCACGGCAGAGAATCAAGATACTGTGAAACCCGACGAATCTTATGCGTACCAACCGTTGTAAGTGCAACAACTCGCAAAGACGGAGTTCGCCTAACCTTATGTTGTCCACTCAACCAAGTCAAGCAGACATAATCCTCACGCAATCATAAAGAGCTTGCAAGAACAACGGAAGGAATGCACAATCTTAGATATGTTTCACTGTGGCTTGAAAATCCAAGAACATGCATAGTAGATATGATTTAGTTTCAAAGTGGTCTAAAGTCTTTTTTCAAAGTGGTGCCTTCTACATATATGAGGGAATGGAGAGGAAGCCTAAAGTGTGCCGCACAAGTCCCAGATTGCAAAGACAAAGCACAAGACCCGACGGGCCTGGCACCTTTGGCTTGGGCCACACATGGCATCAACGAGTTCCCAGTTCTGGAGGCCCCGACCACGACTGGTGCAGCTAAGGCGCGATCGAGAGCGAAGGCGTTCTCGAGCGCAGTGTCCACGACGACTTCGAAGCTCGAGTGGCCACTCGCCTGCACAGTGTCCCCTTGATTCCGGAAACCAAGATCGCGGATCGTGGGCTTGAAGCGAGCACGCGGCAAACCTGAGCGCCATAACCGCCTCAATGCGCATGAAGGCCACTACCCGGAAATACCTCCCGACGGTTGCGAGCAGAGAGGGTATAAGGCTAAGGATGTGCAGCCTGACAAAGGACGAGAACTCGAGCGCTAGACATTGCCATTGTTGAGCTTGAGCTGTAATACACACCTACACTCGATAGTAACAAAGATCACTGCCGCAAGGCGACTAGAGTAGAGCTATTACCTTCGCAGGGGCTCGAACCAGTATAAAATCCTCATCTCAAGGCCGCCGCCGCCTTGTTCCGACCTCTAGCACGCTGAACGCTTTCTCCGCTGAGCGAAAGCTCTGCTCGGGTCCCGTCTCACTAACCCCTATTTCACTTCTATGGTTAGCGATCCCGATTGTCGACAGCTGGCGCCCACCGTGGGGCACGATTGGCTTTGCTCATTTGCAGGAAAAATCCAGGATCTTGGGAGCATGACGCGCTTCGTCAACGGACACTCGAGCGGCTCGGCGCAGACTCGACCAAGATCCTCGCTTTCACCTCGCCACCACCTCGTGAACGACACGTCTCGATGGTAGACAAATATAGCGCGGAGAAGCCGCGACCGCCGTGACTGCAGACTTAAGGACGCCATTCGGATGGTCAATGTCGCCATCAACTGCTATAACCGCCCCCGACAGAGGACCAGAGAGGGTCGCGGCTCATCGCCATCCTGTGCTCCTCCTCAGAGAGCGCCCAAGACTATCGCCCGGGTCATGGCCGACCCCGAGCAGAGCGAGGTCGGAGTTTTGGCCAAGCCTCGATCAAGAGCTCGACGGCCGTGACCGAGGCCATACCACCGCAACACCGGCCAAAGACTTGGGACCCACTCCTTGAGAAGTGACGACAACTCATCGCGCCGCCACAAGACACCTGCCGATGCCTCCCGCAGCAGGGGCACCTCTCGCCAGTTAGCCGTCTCGGATTTAGGCTTTGACGCCGCCACGCCTCCGGCCCCACAAGCACCAACCCGAAAGCAGGTTAGGCTCGAGCCAAGCCTCACGAGCTCCGGTCAACCTGCAGCAGTCCGAGGGTCTTTCCCCGCATATTCCGCCCAGCGCCGAGGGTCCAGACCGCCATTACCTACCAGTGACTCTCGTGTTCGCATCGTGGTCATTTCACCGGCGGTCGGGCCGCCGAGGCAGCCTCGACTCGAGTCCAATGGCAGCGAAGGGCCTCGCTTGGCGATGACTACACCTTGCAGTCGCTTGTCTCTACCACTACCGCATGGCGACTCGACGACCTCCGGCCACAGGCGATGGCTTCCGCCAAGCTCGCGCTGATAGAGCGCCGATGGGACCAAGAACCCCGATGAGTTCTCGTCCATCTACTCGACCGCCATTTTGGCGCTGAGGTGATGAGCTTGTGATGGCGAACTACCTCCCGACCGCCCCGATGGCACCGCGCGACCGCTCTTCAACCAAGCTCGCCTTCGTGTCGTGGCGCCACCAGAGCGCCCGCCCAACTTTCAAAGTTGCTACAAGCGGCCGGGAAGGGAGAAGGACCTGGACCGCATCATCCAGGGCAAGAATGAACCGCTTCGTGACTTCGTGCGGCGATTCATCCGCACAAGGAACCTGATCCCGAGTATCTCCGACGGCCGCCATAAAGGCTTTCAAGTTCTAAGATCCGCGACGACGCCACCGAGGACCCGAGATCACCTCGAGGCTCGGCCACAACAAGCTTTTTCCGATGGCGAGCGCAGACGCGGATGACGACGACCGTCCACCGAAGCGACCACGACTAAGGTAACCTAGGTCTGACTTCACAGAGGCCGGACCAACTAACTCCAAGGGCGCCGACCACTGCACCGCCGCTAAGAAGCTTAAGCGTGACCGCAGGAACGGCGGAGGATCGCCACGAGTGATCGCTCTCGGCGGACGGCCAACATGAGGTCCTGAAGTCCGAGATCGAGCTCGGAGCGGTCCCGACCTAGCCAAGGTCGGCCTCGACTGCCAGCGCAAAACCAGCTCAGCAGAGGGCCGATGGTTCGGGTGCCCAGGACCGATGCTCTGATCGCAGGGGCCGAGGGCGCCAGGATACGATGAGGCGGTTCTCGCTTGTTCCATAGGGCACCGCCACGACCGCGAACTGCGCAGGCTTGGCAAGGCAAGCCGAGGCTTTCTACGATGGTCGGGGAGAAATGCCCGTGTTGTCAAAGAAGGCGACCAAATGGACAGGTGAACGCTGGGCGGACCAGATGACCTCGACTGAGTTCCAACAGGCGAAGCGCCGATCGATGTCATCTTCGCCATGCTCGTCGGCTTACTGGGCCCCAAATATGAGCTCAAGGCCGCATGAACCGCTCTTCCAGTCGCCACGGAGGCCCATCGAAAAGATTGCAAGTGGGTCGGGGCCACCATCACCTTTTCTCCAAGATGCACTTCAAGGTATGGCCCGAGATCCAAGACCGCCTGGTCGTGACTCTCCGACCATCGCTAACACCGCTGCCACGAAGTCATGGTCGACGGCCAGCTCTCTTAACTTGCCGCAGTCGAGCGCTTGACCGATGCGATTCCCTACCAAGGTCAAGAACATCGCCGCCCTTCTTCGATCATCCCCGAGAGCTCGACCGCCCTTTGGGGCGAGTGGTCTTGCCCGTCACCTTGACGACTCGACCAACTTCCGTGACCGAAATGATCACCTTCGAGGTGGTCGAGGGGACCTCCCGCATAACGCCATCCCCAAGCGGCCCGCCTCGATCAAGTTTATGGCGGCCAACCACTATGGCCATCGGTGCATGAAGTCGCCAGTCCTCACGGCATCATAACCGCAAGCGGGCGACTTCAAAGCGGCGCAGACGGCTATGTAGACCAAGGCCCCGCACTTGTTGCAAGATGTCGCTTCAAATGAGGCCCAGAGGCAACGGTGAAAATGCTCGCCGAAGGCGGTGATCCACCAATGGGGAGACGTATAAGGTCAGGCCGCGCTCGAAAGCGACCACCAAGTGCATCCATGTTTTCGGGTTGGGTTCCAATAGAACTCGAGCTCGCCACCTTCCTCCGCGCCAACAAGAGTATATTCGCTGGGAACCCGCGACATGCCAGCATCCCAAGGAGGTGATCGAGCACAAATTGCGTGAGACCCGACTCGACTGCAGGCACCGTGGTCGCGCTGCTTTCCCCGAGAAGGTCGCATCATCAAGGACAACCTTGACAAGCTCTTGAAGGCCGGGCTTATTCGCGAGATCGACATCGAGTGGCTAGCCAACCCGGCCATCGCCCGTAAGAAGGGCGAAAGTGAAGAATGTGCGCGGACCACACGGGCTTGAACTCGGCTTGCCCGGCGACAACTTCCCACTCCCTGCATCGACTCGATCGCCGACTCCATCGCTAACGCCAAGATGCCGAGCTTTTGACGCCTATTCAGGTACCATCGATCAAGCCGGCGGTCGACGACGAGCAAGACGCCGCTCATCACCCCGCTCGCACTCCATCGCTACACGACCATGTCGCTTGGTCTACGCAATGCGGGGCCACGCTCCAAATATTCGATGACCAAGACGCTCGACCCCGAGACGGCCGCAACCTTGAGGTCTACGTGGACGACATCATCGCCAAGAGCCCTCCGAGGGCTTACTCACATTCGAGACCTCAAGAAACCTTCAACAACCCGAATAAGCACAAGATCAAGCTCAACCCCGAGAAGTGCGTGTTCGGCGCCGCTAGGGAAGGTGCTCGGCACATGATCGGGGTTCGAGGGTTGGCTCGAACCCGTAAAAAGATCGAGGCGATCGAGAAGATGGCACCCCGACTCGGCCAAGCAGTGCAAGCCTCACAGCCGCATGGCCGCCTCGAGATTCATCTCGAGGTTCTGGCGAAAGCGCTGGCTTCCGCTTCTTCGTAGTTCTCGCGAAGCATGGGAGCTTCGAGGACGCTAGAGGCACAATGGTCCTTTGACGAGCTAAAGGTATACCGCCGACCCCACCCCTACTTTACGACCCCGCAGCCTGGCGAGAAGTTGTCGCTCTACCTGCGCCCACCGCTCAAGCTGCCGCTGCTGCCCCGGTGGCCGAAAGGATCCCAAAGAAGACCGATCTATTATGTCAAGTCTTGCACGCCAAGGAACGCTACCCACAGTACAAAATCGCCAGACGCTCCGCGATGGCTTCGCAAGAAGCTTCGACATTATTTCCAGCGCACTCTGTGGTCGCCCCGAGCAATTTTCCGCCGGGGACATCTTATGAACCCGTATACGGCGCTAATCTCCAAGTGGGCTATGGAGTTGGCGCTGCTCGATATCCGTGTCGAGTCTTAACGGCTATCAAGTCGCAGGCGCTGTCGACTTCGTGGTCGAGCAGATGTCGCAACTCGCGCCCGGTCCAGAGGTCGAGGAAGAAAAGCCCCGACCATGTTCTTCGACGGCCGAGGTCCTTCAAGCGCCGGGTTGGAATTTTATTCTCACCACAAGCGATCACATGAGGTACGCAGCCGCTTTGAGTTTCCAATGACCAACAACGTGGTTTAGTATGAAGCCCTTCGGCGGCCTACGGGCTTGCAAGGCGCTACGGCGCTTGGTTGGTCGTTAAAGCGACTCCCAGCTCGTCAATCAAGACAACAAGGAGTACCAAAGGTTTCGGACGACTAATGGCTAAGTACCTAGCCGAGGTGCACAAGATGGAGAAATGGTTCCGTAACTCGAGCTCCAAAGACATACCAAGGAGAGACAACACGGTGTCGACTCTTCTCAAGCTCGCCTCCTCCGACGACGAGATCCCGCCGATGTCATCCTGGAGACGATGGTGGCTCCCTCGATCTCTTCCTAGGAGGTCTTGGTCGCCATGGTCGAAGGTACTCCCTCCTGGGCTGAACCAATCTTTAACTTCCTTACAAGGGGCGACCTACCACCCGACCCTGCCGAGAGGAGCAGAATCAAGCGCCGCGAGTTTGTACGCCGCTTGGGACACTCTACAAAGGAACATTTTCGCATTCTCGACACTGCATCTCTACGGAGGAGGGTAAGCACTGTTAAATGACATTCATTCAGCCTCATGAGCGCACTCTTCTTACAGACGATGGTCAAGAAAGCATTCCAGAGGGTATTATCGCCTTCGCGCTTTAGGATGCTCGTGACATTGTCCGCGACTGCCGAGCATGCCGCCACGCACGAAGTCGTCGATCAACTCAAGATACGCTTCTGCACCATCCCGCTTGTTCGCCCTTCTCGACTGGGGCCGGACATTCTCGCCTTTTCCTCAAAGGCGGGCGGCAAGAAGTTCTGTTTGTTGTCAGGACACTTTTACCAAGTGGATTGAAGTTTAGACGCCTCGACCATCATTGTTTCGGGCGATCGTCTGCTTTTTCCGCTTGTTCGTGGTCACCGTGCACGGGTCCCATGCAAGATTATCACCGACAACGGTACTCGCTTACTAAAGGAGTTGTTCCAGAGTTTTGCGAGGGCCTCGGCATTAAAGTGTGCTTTGCCTCCGTGGCTCACCCCCAGAGCAACGGAGCAAAGGAACGCGCCAACGCCAAATCGCCCAGTATGCCAAGAAACGAAAGGCAGATGAGCTCGAACGTCAGCAAGAAGACCGGTGGACAAACTTCCCACCGCCTTATGGTCTACTGCACCACAAATACCGAGCCACGGTGGTCCACTCCTTCCACCGTGTTCGCATCGGCCGCCCCGCCTCCCGAGGTTACTACTGGCTCACCAGGTCACTTTGGTCGACTGTGTCGACTTCGAGCACTAATAGTCTCGACCTTACCCTCGCAGAAGAAGTAAGATGCGGCAATCGCCACGATCCACGACTACCCGCAAGCTCTTCGCAGACATGCGCCTCTACGACACGACCTAGGAAGCTCCTTGTTGGGGACCTAGCCCCGAGACGGATTCGTGGCTCGCCCAACACCAACAAGCTATCCTCATGGGAGGGCCCCTATAGAGTCGCTTCAACAGATCGCACGGGCTTACCGGCCAGCGATGCCCGATGGCAGAGAGCTCTAGCTTGTGGAACATAGATCGCTTCGAAGTTTTATGTGTAACCTCTATACCTTAAATTTTCAAGAAAGTCGCTCTTCTATTCTCGCCCTTATAACTTTTTCGCTTGTAACTACGCCATTGCTTCCCAACATTCTTTCGAGCACGGCCTTCGCACTACGACTCACTCTTGGTCTAAAGCCCCGCGAGCTTAACGCTCACCCCTAGTGGTCGAGCTAAGCGTAGTTTAATCTATTCGCAACTGCTCGCCCTCGTGTCTGCTCGAGCCAAAAGCCTCGCGGTCTTGACCGTAATGTGCGTGGTCGTGGTCGTGACTCAACGTTAGTCCGGTGCAACCATCTCTTTATTGAACTCGCTTTTGTCACGCTTCTTTCCTCGCTAACCCTTCCTCAACCCCGCAGTCGTGGTCGATTGTTCGAAGTCTAAGTCTTGTGTCCAAGACCGGCTGCTCTCGACCTCGACCAACGGGCCGGATGAGGATACCACATCAACGCACGACCTAAGAAGCCTCTGACTAAGAATGACAAGGGCGAACTCCAAATATCCTCGACTATGAAATTATACCAAGACAAAATATTTTCTTCGTTCTCCAAAAGGAATTTGGCTCATAGAACATTTTGCTCTAAAGCTGCTTTTGTGCTCGGCCATCTCGCGCAGCAAGCTTCTCCCGCCGAGCTCGGCTACCTTGTCTCAAGGTCGCTATCTCACTGCATCGGAGGGCTCGCGGAGGCATCCGCGCCGGGCGCCGCTCGCTCGAAGGGGCCAGGCGCCTCGCCGCTGGCGCGGCGCTAGAAGCCTCGAGCCCCAAGGTCTTGGCCTCGAGCCCGGAGACGCCTCCGCAGGCTTTCCGGCCGACCTCGGACCGCCGCTCGAACGCTTGTCAAGGCTGAGCTTCCTCAAGCTCGAGGATTTTGGCCTCGAGCTCTGGGACGCCATTGCAGGAGGATGCCGCCCGCAGAGGCCATCTCCATCGCCGACCGCCTGGCGTGCTCAAGCCTCTTCGAAGCCAGACCTTGGCCTCAAGCTCGGGCGCCGCCAGGAGGACGCGAATAACGAAGTTCCTGTGCTAAGGCGCCGCCAGGAGGCCCCGACCACGACTGGTGCAGCTAAGGCGCTGGCCGAGAGCGAAGCGTTCTCGAGCGCATGGCCCGTCACAGACGACTTCGAAGCTCGAGTGGCCACTCGCCTGCATGTGTCCCCTTGATTCCAAACCGAGATCACGGGATCGTGGGCTTGAAGCGAGCACGCACGACAAACTCAGAGCAGTTACAGCCGGCCCTCAATGCGCATGAAGGCCACTACCCGGAAATACCTCCCGACGGTTGCGAGCAGGGAGGGTATAATGCTAAGGATGCGCAGCCTGACAAAGGACGAGAACTCGAGCGCTAGACATTGCCATTGTTGAGCTTGAGCTGTAATACAGACCTACACTCGATAGTAACAAAGATCACTGCTGCAAGGCGACTGGAGTAGAGCTATTACCTTCGCAGGGGCTCGAACCAGTATAAAATCCTCGTCTCGCGCTCGCTGTCGTCTTGCTCAGACCTCCAACACGTTGAACGTTTTCCTCTGCTTGAGCGAAAGCTTTGTTCGGGTCCCAGTCTCACTAACCCCTGTTTCACTTCTGCGGTTGGCGATCCCGATCGTCGACAAGACCCAAACATAATGGTGGCACAACACCCAATGCTTAGAAATTAGTTTCTAAACAGCTTCGATTGCCATAAGTTTTGATGATATCTTTATACCCGATTGAATTTAGGGTGAGGCCAGATCCATTGGAAAGCTCAAGAGACAAGCTTTAAAATCTGTGGTCAAACACTCCAATCGGACTCCATTTGCATTTTCTATGTTGTTTTTATTGAAGACTAGTCCCGGAGGTTAACTAAGTTCATTTGCATTCACATCTTGCACGCTGACTTGTCCATGCTTCTCTTGGTCTTCCCTAAGGTGTTCACACCTCCTCACATTGTCTTCATACCGAGAATAATCAAATTACATGCATTAGGTAGCAGCTGATTGTCACAAGTAATATAACTCTTACTAAGGAGCGAAGTTCAATTGCTGATTGATTTGTTTAGCACGAGCGCTGTTATTGGTACTTGGAAATTATTTAGAGTCTCATGAACAAAGATAGGGAAGGGCATAGCGATGGTGTTATCCTCGCCCAGATCATCCTCCCCTCTTGAAAAGGAGTCGCCCTCGACTCTCTTCTTCGATCCAAAGAATGGTGACAAATCAAGAACATTGAATGTGGTACTCACATTGTAATCATCACCAGAAGCTCGACCTTGTATGCATTGTCATTAATCTTCTCGAACACTTTGAATGGTCCATCGCCACATGGCATCACTTAGACTTACGCTTTCTCGAAAACGCTTTATGAGATGTACCCAAACCAGATCACCGTTCAAAACAACATTTTCTTCCTTGTCTTGTTTTCCTTTTCATCAAGTAGCGGCCTTCTTTTCAATTGCTTCCTTTGTTTTTATATGAATGGACTTGACAAATTCAGCTCGCCACGCTTCCATATTAGCTCGTTCTCTAAAAGGAAGTGGCAGAAATCAAGTGGTGTGATTGGTTTAAAGCCATACACTACCTCAAAAGGGCAATATTGAGTAGTTGAGTGAACCGCCTTGCCAGTATGCAAATTCAACATGAGGAAGACAATCCTCCCACTCCTTCAAGTTCTTCTTGATCATTGTTCGCAAAGAACATGGAGAGCGTAAGGTTCACCACCTCTATTTGGCCATCACTTGTGGGTGACAAGTTGAAGAAAATAACAACTTTGTCCCAAGCTTGGCCCACAATGTCTTCCAAAAGTAGCTCATGAACTTATCATCATGATCTCAAACAATAGTTCTTGGCATCCCATGCAATCTCACAATTTCCTGAAAAACAAGTCACTTATATGTGACGATCGTCTTTTGTGACATGGAATAAAGTGTGCCATTTTAGAGAACCTATCCACAACCACAAATATAGAATCTCTCCCCCTCTTGGTCCTAGGCAATCCTAAAATAAAATCCATACTAATATCTTCCCAAGGTGTACTAGGAACAAGAAGTGGAGTGTACAAACCATGTGGATTAAGTTTTGACTTAGCTTTATGGCATGTCACACATCACAGTACAAATCGCTCGACGCCTCGTCAGATTTTTGGCCAATAGAAGTGATCGGAAAGAATGGCCAAGGTCTTTTTCTCCCAAAATATCCCATTAATTCGCCAAAGATGGATTCCTACAACAATAGCAAACGCATTTTATTAACTGAATACATAGCTTGTTAGCACGTAACAAGAACCCATCATGAACAAGGAACTTTTCCCATCCTTTCCCTTCAATGCATTTAGAATATGGTTCAGCAAACTCATTATCTAAAATATATAACTCTTTCAAACTTTCTAAACCAGGACCTTGATTTCAAGTTGAGTTAAGAGCACAATCTTGCGAGACAAAGCATCAGCCACCACATTCTCTTTTCCCTTCTTGTATTTCATAATGTATGGAAAAGATTCAATGAATTCCACCCATTTGTCATCTACGATTCAGTTTTGATTGGCCTTTCAAATATTTCAAAGCTTCATGATCAGAATGTATAATGAATTCTTTAGGCCAAAGATAATGTTGCCATGTTTCCAAAACACTAACCAAAGCATACAACTCCTTATCATAAACAGATAGTTTAATTGAGCACCACCAAGCTTTTCACTAAAGTATGCTACGGGTTTGCCCTCTTGCATCAAAACACCACCAATACCTATTCCACTAGCATCACATTCAATTTCAAAAGCTTTAGTGAAATCAGTAAAACAAGCAATGGTGCTTCAGCTTAAGCGCTTTTTAATTCAGCAAAAGCATTCTCTTGAGCATCACCCCAAACAAAATCACTTCCTTTCTTGGTTAATTCATTCAATGGGGCTGCAATTGTGCTAAAATTTTTCACGAATCTACAGTAAAAATCAGCAAGACCGTGAAAGCTTCTAACTTGACTAACATTTGTTGGTGTAGGCCAATTTTTAATTGATTCGACTTTTGATTCATCCACTTCTACCCCATTTCCATAAACAACAAAACCCAAGAATACAATTTTATCTTGGCAAAAAGTGCATTTCTCTATGTCTGCAAACAACCTTTCAGCTCTAAGCACTTCCAGCACTTGTCTTAAGTGATTAGTGTGTTCTTCCAAAGTGTGGCTGTAAATTAAGATGTCATCAAACTACACTACAACAAATTTTCCAATAAAAGCTCTCAAAACATGGTTCATTAGCCTCATGAATGTACTAGGTGCATTAGTTAATCCAAATGGCATCACTAACCACTCATACAATCCAAATTTTGTTTTGAAGGCTGTTTTCCATTCATCCCCTTCTTTCATCCTTATTTGATGGTATCCACTACACAAATCAATTTTGGAGAAAATAACAGCACCACTCAATTCATCTAGTATGTCATCCAACCTAGGGATAGGATGGTGGTATCTAACAGTGATGTTGTTAATCGCTCTACAATCTACACACATGCGCCATGTATCATCTTTCTTAGGGACTAAAATCACAGAACAAAGACAAGGGTCGCTCACGCACGCATTCGCTGTCAAGAAGTGCTTGCACTTGTCACTGAATTTCTTTTGTTTCTTTCGGATTGGTACAGTACGATGGTTGATTTGCAAGTGAAGCTCCTGGTACAAGGTCAATTTGATGTTCAATACCTCGAATTGGTGGAAGACCAGCGGGTATCTCCTTTGGAAAGACATCTTCAAAGTCCTGCAAAACACTCGCAACAACACTTGGAAGAGAAGTTATGTCATTAGTAGAAAGCAGCACATCTTTGTATAGAAGTACAAAATGGACCAAATGTGGCTTCATTTGCACTTCTCTCAATTCAGATTTGGTGGCAAACATTACTAGCTTGTTTCTACGTTGATTTTTCGCGCGGTTTGGACCAAAAACTAAGGGGTTTCTACGGTTTACCGCGGTAAATTCGGTTTCTTTGATTTTCGTTTGGTTTTAGGTGAATTTCGTTCGGTTTCTTCAATTTTCGTTCGGTTTTCTGGGAGCAAACCGCTTAGCATTTGAAATGACACTAGAGTATGAGTTTCTTTTGTGCAAACGACTTAGCATGGGTTCATGTTGAATGAAAGTAGAAAATGCGTTCATGTAGTTTTATATTTAAATAAAAGTAGAAAATGACAGTAAGTAAGAGCATATCCGTTGATGTAGTTGTATATTTGTATGTGTTCATGTTGAATGAGTAGTTGATGTAATTGAAGCTAGGTATAAAAATAGAAAATGACAGTAAGAGCATATCATTGATGTAGTTGTATATTTGTATGTGTTCATTGTATATTTGTGTGTTCATGTTGAATGAGTAGTTGATGTGGCGATGCGCTACTCGATGGCATGCTATCCGTGGATTCACTAGATTGTATTGTTTTGCCATGCAGTTAAATGAACATATATGTATTGATTAAAGTTATTACTTATCATTGGATGATAGATGACGGTAAAGGTGACAAATAAATTGATACACGTGGTGATTGTGATGCTTTGATTATTATCGTTGTGGCTGTGAATTGTGTGATCATTCTTTGAGTCACATGTGATGAATTTTACTCATTGGTTGCACATATAATAAAATTGGCTCACTGATGCATGCTTGTATGTAGTACCAATAATTGTGCAAGTATGTAAAGTATGAACATTTGTTATCGTATTATTTGTTCAAGTACGAAATGGTACTATTTGTGCAAGTAGCGATATTTCTACATATATTTAGTTTTATTGTGTTGTTTTAACAGATGGCAGATGTCGACATGGTGTGGGAGCACGACGAGAAGGTGGGTGCTGGATTTCGATGCAAGTACTATCTCAAAGAGAAGAAAGGAGGCGGTGCGACCCGATTCAAGCAGCACTTGGCAGAACGTGGTACGGGTGTCGTTCATTGTAGTAAAGTTCCAGTGGACATTCGTGAGTACTTTCAGTGTGAGCTGGACAGAACGAAGGATAAAAGGAAAGAAATGTGAGATGAGACGATGAGAAAAGAAGCAGCAACAGCTAGAGATTCCCCATCGAGGCGAAGTGTATACTCAGAGTACACGGATGATGCTGATGAGGAGACCCAACTGCAGCATACCATGGCTGCCTCCAGGGCGGAGGCAGAATTTAGAAGCCGGGTAGGTGAGAGGTACGAGCACGGTGGTGGCAGTGGCTCCTCCAGGGGAGCTGGAGATGATCACGGTCTGTTGTCCAGGTTGTTTCATAGTTCGTCGTGTTGAGAAAGACCGCCGAGGTGGGAGATTACAACATTAGTTCAGCCCGTGCCTTGGTACAACCAAGGATTGACACCCATCCATGGACACAGAAGGGGAAGAGTGGGAAGGATGTAGTCCATGGTGGGTGGGCCAGATGGTTTCTGTCTGCTGGTATCGCAGGGCGGAAAGTAGATAGTCTGTATTTTATTAGCGCCATACGGGAAACACAAAAATATGGTAAGTGAGATTTCAAATACTCGTCCAGTTGTACGTCGATTCATAGCTAACATTTATGTTTCATTTGCAAGCGAGGGTATCCCGTCCCCCACTGGCTGAGATATAGATGAAAAATATTTAGATGCCAACGAAGAAGAATTAAGAAAAGCTTCGCAAAGTTCATGAAGGAATGGCCTACGGACGGAGTAACAATCATGTGTGATTCTCGGACAGGGCCGACACGCATGAGTATAATAAATTCATGATTTACTGTAACGACACAATATTTTTCCACAAATCCGTCGATGCCACCGGTGTCTCCCAGGATGCCTCGTACTTGAGAAAGGTAATTGGTTTTGTTTCTACTCTTCTGAAGTTAAATTAACGTACACACAATATAATTGTCGTACTTTGTTTTGTTTGGTCACACGCAGGGAATATATTCTGTAGTAAATGAGGTGGGTTCGACAAATGTGGTACAGATTGTGATGGATAAAGGTGTGAACTACAAGAAGGTATGCAAACTCATCACACGGCAGCACCGCAACATAGTGTGGCAGTCTTGTTTGGCTCACACCATTAATTTGATGCTGAAGGAGATTGGAGAGTTCCTAGATCACACCGTGGCCATTGAGAGTGCAAGAAAAATCTCTCGATGGATATACAACTATTCCAAGATACATACTATGATGAAGAAGTATATTGGAGGCGAGTTGGTCAGGTGGAATGCAACTCGGTTCGGCACTAACTATATGTTTTTGGACAGTTTTCTTCGTCGTAAGGACAAATTCATGCAATGGATGGTTGCCAAAGAATTTCTACACTCTCGCTTTCTTGATACCACCGAGGGGAGGTACGTCCATGGCTGCCTTTCAAGCTTGGAATGGTGGGATAATCTTCAATCTGTTGTGAAGTCGGTGGAACCATTGTATGTCTTCTTGCGATTCGCCGATCAGGATAGAGTGCCCACATTGAGCGAGACGATCCTACGATACACCATAGTGCGGTAGGAGTACAACAGTTTGTTCCATGAGTCTCCATCAATAAGAGACATGTACATGAATGTGGTGGACCGACGAATGGACGACTTAACAGGCGATACTTATATGAATGCCGGTAATATATTCTTTCCTGCAACATATTACATTGCAGTTGTACATATATAATATACTTGCACTGACGTGCTTCGTTTCACGTCATACAACTGTTGCCTTAAACCCGCGGACTATCTACGCTTACGGCACAACCAACACCTTCTTGCCAAATCTCCGGGATGCCATCAAAGTGCTTGCTGATGATACTGAAAGCGTCGTGCAAGCTCTTCATGACGCCGATATTTTTAAAAGGAAGGTTGGATCGTTCTCATCACCTCTAGTTGCGAGGATGGCACAAGATGACAAAACATCCCCTGGTATTTTTCTTGCACTGTCTAAAATATAATGGTAATCTCGCTAGTACTAACTATTTTATTCGTTAATTTGCAGCACATTGGTGGGATATATTCGGATCGGACACACCCACCCTTCAGCGGTTTGCCGTACGCCTCGTGTTGCAATGCGGGTCTTATACGGTTGTGAGCGCAACTGGAGTACATTTGCATTCATCCATACAAAAATCCATAATCGCCTATCATATAAGAAGCTACATAAGCTGGTGTATGTCAACTACAACCTTTGGCTTCGAATTCAAGCTGCAGAAATTCTAAAGCGTTCATAAGAAGATGATCCATTCCAGCGGCTTATAGAGCTAACATTATGCGACGATACAAACCCGATCCGATAGTGGATGGAGAAAGGAAGATCCAACGGTGAACCATTACTTGATGAGGAGGATACAGAGAGTGACACCCCTCTTCCATCACAGCTTATCACAGCTCCGGTTCATCCTACTGAGTTAAGAAAGGACATGGGGGCTGCAACCATCTCTGAATGGGCAGACAAGATAGTCGGGGATACTCATATAGGGAAGAGGAAGCACCAATTAGTCCCAAGAAGGGATACAACAAAAAAGAGAGCATCCTCTGTAGGTGAAACCCATTATGTAAGGTGTGATGACTCTGCTGAGGAGGGGGATCATCGGAGCCCAACATACCAAGAGTCCAATGATAGTAGCTCGAAGATAGACACCGATGGCGGTGGTGATGACAATACCCCCAGACCTACCACGCAGCGCATCGAATTTACAAGGGAGTCGCAGTTCACTCATGCGACACAGGATAGAGATCATGGCGCTCCTCAATCACAAAGGACAACTGTTAAAGGGAAGAGAAAGGGCGCACAAGTACCATAGGATAGCTGCACACCGCAGGACAACTATAGTTCCTATGGCGTCGCTGAGACGCAAGGGAGCTATAGCTCATATAGCAGCTATGACTATGCCATCCCCAATGCCCATGCACAACCTCCCACGCGATGGGTCTATAAGTGGCACGACCTTGACTTTTATGCCATGTTGTATCAACAATGGCAAACGGCAAGCATATGGACAAGGCAAAGCTGGCACGATTACAAGGCAGAGTTACTAGCTACACGAAGATTGGCCTTGATGTCCATCGAGGAATACAACGCAGCCAACCAAGTGTTCACGCAACAATACTAGCCGTAGCCCCGAAAGTAATGTTTCATTTGCATATTTCATTTCATTGCAACTTGATATTATACTAACATAGTGTCCATACAAGTCCAACATGGCATTTGTGTGGGAACGACAACAAAAATATACCGACTTTACAACTTCAAATGGAAGGTATCTAAATGTAAATGGTATTGATATTTCAATACATATTTTTTGCACTTATTGGATTGATATGTGGTTGTCATTGAAATGAATGGTTATTTGTTCACATATTATTGCTAGAGCCTATATACCTACTTTAAACCTTCAGAATGTCTAAAATGTAGCAAAGGTCATGCTGAAATTTTGTTTCAATTGTATGTTCGATTTCATTACAAGTGAAATTTTGTACTGATATTACGTTCATGTAGGTCGAACATGGCAATTTTGTGACAATACAAGAATGACGAAACTATGCCTACTCCACAACTTCAATTGAAAGGTATTATAACGTAAATGGTGTTGATAATTGAATGGTAATGAAATTGCGTATGATTTAGCTATGTGGTTATGTAAATGCCTATTTTTGCACTTGTGTGATTATAATATTGCAATGAGAGATTATTTATCGACATATTATCGACATATTTTTGCACTTGTGTGATTATAATATTATAATATTGTGATTGTAATATTGCACATATCACATTAACTTCTATCTAGTACCACTAGCATAAGTGATCTCGTAATTTGTTAAGTTCTTTACTTTGTAAGCTTTTGAGGGGGATATCGACCTTTTATAAAATAGAAATGAGTGTACTCATTTAAGTTTTAAAATTTGTATGTAAATGGATAAGTGTATTGTTATGCATATACATATACCTTAGGAAAAATGTCTACACCATCGACCACGAGCAACATATGATGCATGATGTAGAAGCCGCACAGGTCATTGCTGCTTTGTTGATGACACTGTGAACAAAGAAAATGAAGTTAAGAGATGAAGAATAGATATCAAAAAAATTAATCCTATATATGCTAGGCACTTGTACCTTGAAGTGCTTCTAATCCATTATGTTGCCCTTATTCAGCGACATAGGACGAGAAACCCCGACATACATTGAAGAGATACCATTGAGTCAAAAAATATGAATGTAGTTAAATACATGGGGGGTTAGATAAGAGGAATGCACTTACTTCTGCAAAGCAAGCTTAATCGCATAGGCCATTAGTCTCTTCTCGAGCAAATTAAAAGTGTATACTTTGTTTTCACTCAGAACGAGCACAAGTAAAACCCAATGGTTACTTATTAAATGGTATGCAGTATAAGAAAATAATTTTACATACGGTTTAAGTGCAAACAAGTAATTGAAAGGTAAAGTACTGCTTACTCCTCATGGTTAGGAATAGAATGAAGTCCTTCGACTCATCATACAAAGCCCTCTTGATGTAGCCGGCAATGAACTCCGATTGAACCCTAGCCATGGTTGCAGATAGAAGCTCAGGGTCAATGAATCCAACTAGGTGTTGATCTGCCACGTCTCGCTACCTCATTACCCTACAACCCGTGTTGAATGTTAAAAAATATAATATAAAATCCTATAAAAGTCATAAACTCATGTTGTGTGGTGCAATACTCACAATGTCTAGGATCATACAGTAGAAATATCAATAGCTATCAGTTGGTAGAAACGAAACAGATCCTCAAAACTTACTGTGAATGTCCTATGGTCCTCGCGGTGGAAATGTCCCCTTCTATACCTCACAATAAAATCGACATGACACCTGGCCTCATTCACCCTATCAATGTACCATTTATGGAGCATACAAGTGCACTTGTCGAGCATTTAATTCTTTTGTAGGCAAAAGGGGCTTTCCATGTACGTACCACTTAAAAACTTGAGGGGGCTTTGTGGCCTCTACCAACTTTCCTTTCTGGGCAGAAAGAGTCTCTGAGGTCGGGACAAGAGGTTTTCCTTGTATTTGAGGGGGTGTTGTGGTCTCTATTAGCTTTGTCTTCTTAACAGAAAGTGCCTCTAAGGCCTCCTGTGGTTCGTTGGCTATCATGCTAGTCTTTTTGTGCACCAGCTCTGCACTTTACGTAGGACTCATCATGGTCACGAGAGTAGGAGCAGGAGCAGGCGCAGGAGAAGAAACCTACGAAGCTCATGCGTATGTAACGTGTTGTAATACTGTTGGATTGAGAAGACGTGGAGGATTTTTACCTTGACTATTAAGACACCCGTCGTAGGCTACTTGATGAATGACATCCATGCTTGCTTGAGAGTGGTGATATCTTTGTTGGGGGGAACTCCAGTACATGAGATAGGAAGTCTTCGTGGACATAGTCGATCTGCACCCTCATGTAGCCCTTCCTCAAAGGCTGACCATTCACCGTGTTGGTCTCCTTGCATGGAAATGCAACCCTACGTGAAGCCTCAATGGAAAATTCGCCATCCGTCATGGTGAGCTGGCACTTGGCAGGCACCTGTAAGAAGTGCGCAACTTGATCGAAAAAATTGTAGGAGTTACTCTCGTACCTTAAGTCAGTAAAAATTAATTATTACTTTCAGCTAGAGATCAGACTGATCATTTTTGGAACCATAACTGTTGGGGTAGGGCACAGGCCTTTATATGACAGACAAGGCCATCTGACTCTGACTCTGGGAGATCATCGTCATCATCTCGGCCCTCAGTCACTCCTCACGTGACATCATCTCCTCCTTAATCTTCTCCCTTAGTTGCTCCCTCAGCATGTCCTTGAGGCTCTCCGTACATGCCTTCCATGATCTTGATCTAGCACTGGCAGCGTTCTCTCGGAAGAAGGACCTCTTCGTATGACTCACATCTGTGGCAAGCAGCCGACCCTTATAGTTGGGCTTCCCTATCGTTGAAGACAGGATGTCCTTCGTCCCTCAGCTCTGAAAAGTCCCCTACTCTTTCTACTAGCTTACCTCCTATAAGATGTGAGTACAAATTACATATAAAATACAACGAGAAGCATCAACCACAACATACTAAGTTAGATATCTTACGATGAGACGACGTGCATGGTCGCCGTGTTTGGAACTACAAACCACCCGTCGGAGGTTTTCTTCATCCTCGCTAATACCCAATCACGTGCCTGCTCCTCACATATGTGGGAGTAAGGCATCGTCTTCCCGGAGTTTGTGCACTCATTGGCTAGTTGCGCCCACTCTGCCTTCTTTCCTTCATAGCCAGTGGAATCGGGGTGGTCCGCGCATGTGTATTCTACCTCTACTTGTGACATTTTTATTATACTTATACGACATGGTCATATATTTGACATAAGAGAAAGCAATTTATAGCTATTATGTGGACTTGACAAAGAATCATGTAAAATAACAAATTAATAGATAATTCATACCATATAATTGTTCTAGCATATTGTAGTAGAGTAATAGATTAATGGATGATCTTAAAGAGAAGTCTTTCTGTTGACCAAGTACATACCAATGATAACTCCTAATCTCTAAATAGGCTAGGTCCTAATCCCATTCGAAGATATATGGTTCAAGCAAGTTCTTAAGCTGTTGTACAACTCTAAAGAAAATTTCAGTAGCACCTCCCAGCTGTTCTGCAAATACACGTCTCGACAATAGGTTAATAGGGTGTTATCTACAGAATACTAGGAAGATACTACCGAAACTTTCTTGATTTTTTTAAATAATACAATTATTTATTCAAATTGCAAAAATATACCTCGATCTGAAAAAATTATAAAAATATACCTCTGTCGCCTTTTGAGAAGACGACAGGGAAATGTCGCCTGTTCAAATAGTGATTGAGGCACGTGTCGCTATTTGAACAGGCAACTGACGGCCACGTCGATGCCACGTAAGTAAGAAACTAATTGGCTCCCTATGTCACCCAACCATAGGGCGATAGATAATAAATCGATCGTTGGTTTGGCGACAGAGGGGGCGCACGCCTCTGTCGCAAACCAACTGGTGACAGAGGTACGCTATTTAATCACGATGCGCGTATTGTAGCCACACGAGCTCATTTCTTCAGCTGAGTCGAGAGAAAGAGAAGAGAGGAGTGGGAGTGCCTCATTGTCCCAAATTAATTACTTTTCATAAAAAATATTGTGACACCTAACATAACTATATCTATATGCTCAACAAAAATCTAGATCTATCTCAGAGAAAAATAACTATAATCCTAAAAATATATATCTACCTAGATCTATCTACATTCCTAAAATATACATCTCTACTTCTATTTGTAAAAAACATCTACACCTAAAAATATATATCTACATACTTCTATCTAGAAAACATCTATATTCCTAAAAATATATTATTATTCCTAAAACATCTCACGTACATTTCTCCTTTTTCTCTCCTCTCCTCCCACCCCTCTTCTCTTTCTCTTGGCTCTACCGAAGAAATGAGCTCATGCCACAAAGATTCACATGCGTGATTAAATAGCGTACCTCTGTCACTAGTTGGTTTGGCGATAGAGGCGTGCACCCCCTTTGTTTCCAAATCAATGGTCGATTTATTATCTATCACCTTATGGTTGGGCAACAGAGGGAGCCGAATGGTTTTTTGCTTACGTGGCATTGACATGGCCATCAGTTGCACGTTCAAATGGTGACACATGCCTTAGTCGCTATCTGAACTGGCGACATTTCCCTGTCATCTTCTCAAAAGGTGACAGAGGTGTATTTTTGCCATTTTTTCAAATTGAGGTATATTTTTGCAATTTGAATAAAAAAATTGCATTATTTAAAAAAATCACCAAAAGGAGGGGTTGGGAATGTTGAGTGATCTTTTCACAAGGTGCTATCAAATTATCTACTGATTTATCCATCAAAACACGGGCACATACATTCGTAAAAAATTAGTGCTAATGTTGGTTGCTTCATAAATTAGTACTGTGCTTTAAACAATTGAGCTCCATGATGGCTACATCTACTGAATGATAAATGTTGCTCTACTGTTTGCATACCAGTACAACCATCACAAAGAAAACTAGAGTTCATAAATGTTAAAAAATATGTAGTTCTTTACATGCGTGGGATCAAGGATAACCGATTAGAGAGAGGTGAATAGGAGGTTTCTAAATTTTTAACTCTAATTGCAATAAATAAATTTACTAAGCAAGAAATACAATTTTTGACAATTAAAGTCTAAATGTTCTAAGTCTCACTAAGTGCACCAACAAGTTATTTTAAGCAATGATACTATCCTAATTATAAGAATACTACAAAAAGGACTAGAAATATAAATTACATGCAAGAATTAAGAAATCAAACCACAAAGGAGAGTGTGACACAAGAATTTATCCCGTGGTCTCGGAGACTTGTCGATCTCCCCTAATCCACATTGAGGAAGATTGATCAACTTCAAGTTGGTTCCAATCACATGAGCCTCCCTCGATCACTTGGTAGTTATTTCTCACTTCAGGTAGGCAAACTTCAACCTTCACAACCATCCAGGTTTTCTCACAAACTCCTTTGAGAAAGTCACTGGTTCCTGCACCTCCAAGCCATCTAGGAGGTGGTAAAATCCAAGGGTGATAAACTTGGCAACATATCCGGTGCAACCCCCCCCTCCGTGAAACCACCGTGCAACTGAACTAAAAAAAGTTTCAAAAAATTCTGAAAAAAATCATGGATGTACATCTCAACTTACCCCCACCTACATATAAAATTTCATGATCAAATTCATCCTATACTAGCAGTTACAAAAAACAAGCAGCAAAATGAATAGTGATGAACAAAGAGAAAATCACCGCTCATGCTGAATTTGTCTTTTTGTAACTGCTAGTATACGATGAATTTGATCATGAAATTTTATATGTAGGTGGGGTAAGTTGAGATGTACATCCATGATTTTTTTTCAGAATTTTTTGAAACTTTTTTTAGTTCAGTTGCACGATGGTTTCACCGAGAGGGGTGATTGCACAGGATATTTTTCCGATAAACTTTGACGATTGCTTCACGTGTATCAAGTGTCTAAATGACTCAATTTAATGCTCACATTTGATTTCACTCTCAACTACTCACAAAATGTAAATTGAATGCACTAGAGTTGTAGAGAAGCAAGTAAGGGCTCAAGAATATGCAATAAGTGTCCAAGAGTTGCTATATACTGCATATAGGAGTGTATTTATAGCCCTCAACAATAATTTTAGCTGTTGCTACCAAACCCTAAAACATTCAGGGAGGTCGGCACTACTACCTATCTGGTGCCAGTAGTGATGGCCTTAGGTCAACGGTTGACTGTAGCATTAAATGTAGTGACAGACTAGCTGTTGCTACAAACGGTCAGCACTACCACCCATTTGAGGTTGGTAGTGCCGGCTGAGCAGTAGCACCACCCCCATGGGAGCGGTAGTGCCGGCCTAGTAGACCTCAAAATTGAAGGGGTTTGAAGGAATACTCTCATTTTGAAGAAAAACACAAATGAGGAAAATTGAGGGGAAATTTTCTCAAGATAGGGCTTCAATTTTACCCTCTTAACACCCAACCTTGATGATTTCAAAATTTCTCACCCAAGTATTTCTTCCAACCAAAATCTATGGTGATTTTTGGGTGGCGGCAGTTTTTTTAGCCTCTGGAACAACAATAGAGGAGAGTTCAGCCCGATGGTATAAATAAACTAGAGAGGCACATCACAATCGATTCTCAGGTTAGAAGTGACTCTGTTGTAGCACTGGGCACATCACAATCAATTCCTATCTTAGAACCAATTGTGATGTATGTATGCACATCACAATCGGTTCCTATCTTTTGTTAGAACCGATTGTGATGTGCCTAGTACTACATCACAGTCGCTTCTAACTTGAGAATCGATTATGGTTATTATTAACACCCTCTCCTAAGTCATCTGTCACAATCGATTTTTCCTAAAAATTTAATAACTTACCCAAATGAAACGATAGTGATTTACCATTCTGTAGTAGTGATCTAACAATGGCTAGCTAATATTTGCATGCAATCCTACCTATATCATCTTCGGTATCGAGATACACCATGGAACCTATACAAGTGTGCTTGAGGCAAGCTTGGGTTGCTGTAGTGGCTATCGAGCCTATTGTAGTGGTGCAAATGCCAATAGTATGATGTATCAATTGCACCATCCTCCAGGTTTGCACCTTGTGATCTTATTGTCTAATTTAGGGAATTGAGATGTTGTCACTTCTCTGGTGACACCAGTATCTGCCACAACAGCAAGTTTTATCCAAGCACTGGCCTTTTTTAAATAAAACTGTGATTGTATTAAAAACTTAGATAGTAAAAGAACCCTATAGTCACACTTTTGCCCTTTGGCAAGATGAAAATTACATTAGTATGAGACTAGATGTGTGTCTTGTGAAACAATTGCATGCCTTCCACGAGTTGGATACTATGACCATACTAGAGGCTGCATTGGCCACGGTGAAGACCATTGGCACTTAATCGATGTTGAGGGTGAGGAAGGATTCGATTGCTATAGATGTATGTTGAGGATGGTAGCAACCTTTTGAGGCGAGGAGGTGTATGTGTTGTCTCTAAGAGCAAAGTTGGGTGGTGTTGCCTCCAAGAGGACGCCTAGCGATCATAGTAGTGAGGAGTGCTAAGTGAGTAAGGGGAGGAAGTTGCTTGGAGAGGGATTAATTGTAAGTGAAAACCACTGCCATACAAAGGGTCATCTCTGATGCTTCATTTTATATGTTTTTGAGGTTTGTGTGAAAATTTATCTGTGAAGGCCTAGGAAAAATTACGCTAAAATTATCACAGACTGCTAGTTCTAACCAACTGTCTATGATAATCAAGCCGAAATCATTTTCATAGACAGTTCGAACATCTTAACTGCCTGTGATGAAACACAGACAATTTTTATTTCGTAGACGTCTGTAATGAGTCAACTTATCATGTACAGTTGCGTTCTCGGAGCCGTCTGATATGTGACACTGATGGTTTGTTCTAACAACTGCCTTTGTAAGTAAAGTTATCACTAATGATTGTATTTAGGGAACCATCTTTATTGCAGTACGCACTCTTCAGCTTCTACCGCGATGGTTCATATGATAAAGTTATGGCTTCTCCTACTTCTTTGCTTTCATTGGCTTCTATTCTCCATATTCCTTCATTAGTGATGGAATCCTAGATAATGTCCTATTTGATTTCTAAATGTTATTTTGTTGTGTCTAATTAATAGAAACTAATTCCAAGGATCTTCATGCAACTATTTGGCCATGACCCCTTACTGGGCAATCTCTACTGAATTGTCACAAGGAAGGACTCCAGGGCCAATGTGGCAAATAGTGAAACTGTTTAGGCACATCTTGGATAATGGTGAGAAGTATATGTATACCGTCATTCGATAAAAACATCACTTGTTTTGTTTGGCCTTGCAAGACCGCCTTCACCAAGCTAGAGAAGTAGCAAGAAAAGCCAACACAAAGATCTAGTCCTTTGCTACAACCCAAGTGGAAACTGAATTGCCGATACAGCATGGAAAGGTGAAGGTGGCCACCCACTCGCAGCTAGCTAAGCATGTCCTGAGGCTGAAAGTGTCACCGGCCTAGCTAGGATTGCTCGTAAGAGGCTACTTCATCTAGTCAAAAAGTTCATCAGAAGGAAACAAGGTGAAAGGTGGAGAGCCATCTGGTTTGGTGATATGTGTGTTAACTACAAGACAGAGGTCAATGACGAGGCTACAAAATTGAGTTCATAGTTGGCAAATCTTCTGGAGGACCGCTACGACCCAGAAATCGATGATGAAATAGTCAGCAGGACCTTTGCAATTTTTATGATTGAAAGGCCAATTTCAGACTTTCTAGGCTTTTAGACATCCTCCAAGGATGCCATGTAAATACTATAGCTCTTACTTTTTGAAAAAAAACTTTATTATTGGTGATCTACTAATGCTTCTATATTTGAATGCCTGCGATGTTTTCATTCCATATTATCCTACAATAACAATTGCGATGCATTATCTTGCGTTTGACATGAGCAAATAGCACCATGTTAGCTCTGTACTCTTTATCTAAGCTCCATCACTTATAAATGCACATGACAGATGGTTTGGACAGAACAACTATCTGTTATGTGTCAACTTATCATAGAAGGTTTCTTTCAAAGTAGCCATCTATGATATTTCACTTCACAGATGAACGTACAATCAAACTGTCTGTGAAAGTAAACATATCACATACGGTTTTATGTTGAAACTGACTATAATAACTTAAGTGGATGCAAATTTGGAATGATGTCGATTGCTGTGAGAACTTTAAATGCTCTTCCTCTCTCCGTTGACTCTACATCTTCTTCTCAAATGTTTCCTCCTCATCTCGTTGCTCCGGTTCATTCGCTCCTCTTCTTTACTTTCTATTTTGGTCATTTGTAATTTTTTATGATCTGTTTATATATGCCTTGCCCTTTGTGTAATTGTAGGATTCATAGTTCTTTTGCATCTGTCATAGCTTAGTGGAAGCTTTGCTTATTTGGTCATAAGATCTATATATATTTGGTCATAATATCTATACACATGGAAAACTCTATTATATTTTTTCATTGTAACTAGGTTATCATATTCTAGTAGTATTTTATATCTATCATGTTATGTTGGAGTGCATGCAACTAAAAATGAATTTCTTAATATTCTATGTAATATGTTCAATTATGTGTACTATCTAGGTTATGACTTTCTTAATAATTTATATTGGAGTGTAATGATTGGCTATTTTTGAAATATATTTAGTAGATGGCGTGATCGTCATCCATTGATTTGTAGTTACAATGTCGAGTTGTACCACCAAAATACTAGATATCTAGTATGGTCATGTAGATAATGTGTTTTTACTAACTTTGGATGGTGGGGACTTTGATAAGGTGTTATTGGCCTCAAATGTTATGCATGCAAAGAACCATGAAGGCCCGTTCAACCTCTTTGTGCATTTTGATGGCTAGATCTTCATCTCCTTGCCAAATTCATCTCTTGTGAATGATCTGGATGGTTGTCATGAGAGATTTGCATGTGGAGATGTGACATTCAAATGCGTCCATCAAATGCTATATTTTGATGAGTTGAAGACCCTGTACTCTCTAGTACTATTAAGCCATAGCCATTTGTTGCTATGTTTCAGAAGAGGAAACAAGGTGTGTGAGCACATTTGTAAAATGTGAAATGTGTTGTACTCTATTGTTAACATAGTACAATTGTTAAATTTTACATGTCTTTTATTAATTGTCTCTTATTGATTCACATGTATTAACTATCTGTTGTTAACTATATTGTGTTGCTATACATATTTTCAATTGTTAAATGTTATTGTCTTGTGTTATATGTTTAAAGAGGGCATGGCTAGTGTGATTCCTAAGGCTAGCTATAAAATAGAAAAAATATGTAAAAAATTGCATATCACAACCTGTTATTACCTAAATAATCGTCTATGATATGCACCATCATAGATGGTTCCCTTATCACAAACGTCGATGATGATCAAATAACACATACGATTGCCATCTTCTAACTGTCTACAATGACTATTTCTATCTAACTTATTACTGCTTGGTCGATTTAGATACTCACACTTAGCATCTCACTCTCCAAATCTAAGGTTTTCTCTCCACACCATTTCCCTCTCCACCGCACCGTCACTGTTCTCTTCGTACCACTTTGTTACCCTCAACACTACATCGTTATCATCCTTGTCTTCTTCTCTATGTTGTTGTCATCCTCATCACCTGCGCCATTGCCCTCATCACTACACAATTGCCCTCGTTACCACGCCATTGCCATTCCTATCATATCCACACTTCTCTGTCGCCCTACACCATGACGTTGTTGTCCCTATCTTCTCTACACCACCTCTCAGTTACTACTATCATTCTAGAACTTCATCGCTTTAGTTAAGTGTGAAGATATGGTAGGAGTATAATACTAGTAGTAGATATTTGGTGATTGTGAGACCAAGGACTAGGAGTAGTTTGGTAGCCCAAGCATCTTGCATGCATTTAGTATCGACCAAGTTGAGAAATTTTCCACTTCTTGTTTTCCCCTTGAGGGTCTTGTGAACGTTTGAGAAGAGATCACTGCCTTCTTCCTGGCTGATGTTATTTGAGTCAAGGGTGAGTTTAGTTCATCGGATAGTCTGTAAGTTGTACAGTGGATTGTGTGTACTATTCAACTATAAATTGTGTAAGGTGTGAATTTTAAGTCATTTATTCTTTTTGAATGTGTGTTATTTGTATATATCTTGTAACATCCCAATTTTTGCATTTTATGGATTTAATTTGCATTTTACCCTTTTTGAGAATTTTCTGGATTTTATTTGTTTTATTTTGCATTTATTGACTTATGCCTCCTATCATGTATTATTTAAACATTATAAAATTCTATTAATATTTTACTATAAATATTTTATTTGAGTCTCAAAGGTCTTAAAATATTTTATAGAATTTTTTGGATTTTTCTTTGATATTTTTCCTATTTATTTGGGTTTTATTTATTTTGCTAATTTATTTTCATTCAAAAATATTTTTAAAATGTGTGAATAGTGTTTGCACCAAAACCCATTGGTCCAGCCCATCTTTCCTTGCACTGCCACCCATCTCAGCCTAATTCAGTCGGAAACCCTAAACCTAATCGTTGCGGCCGTCGGATTTTGATCCAATGGTTGGGATCTCTCCGCATCATCGCGCTTCGTAGACCGTCTGATTGGATCTGCGTGGACACACCTGATGCTGCCACATTAGCTTTGTTGAATCTGTTTGAATCCACCGCGTCGTCGTATCCCGTGATTCTCAGAATTGGTTTCCATCTTGTACACGCTCGTCGAGGCAGCTATTCAATGCAGTGCCTTGCACATCGTGCAACCCACCTTGAGCCACTTCTGTTACCCTAGAGCACACCCATCGAGATGCCAAAATTCATGTGCATGAGCTCATCTGAGATGAAGACCTCATCGTGTCGCGCCGGACCACGGTGAAAACATCGTCGGAGGAGCACCAGAACACCATCGGCCATGTTGTTGTCCTCAAGTTCGGTGACTAGACTCCGCCACGCCATCGACATCGTTGTGAGGTTCGTCAGCCTTCTGATCTGGTAAGCACCATTGTATGTCCTCCACGTGTTGCGCATTGCGGTAGCCACGTTGTTGCTTGTTTTGCTTAGATCCGAGCCACCCGATCTTTTGTGCAGGGTTGTGATCTAGCCGCGTGGCTGTGTCCATAGTTCACCGCGTGTCCCAAACCGCACTGCCACCCTCGACCGCCCGATATGGAACAGACGGACGAGATCACACCAGCACTGCGCTAGTCACATCTTGCCACATGTTGTCATGGTTCTGAACCATATCTTAGCCATCGGATCAATAGATGATGGCCCAGATCTTGTCCTGTGTCGACCACCGAGGTAGCTGTGTCGCCCTCACACTTCAGTTTTCCCCGTAACCGCTGTCGTCTGATCGAATCTGAACGGTCATGACATTGTCGCGTGTCATCACCATAGTAAGCCGTCGATTCAAGTCTTGTGCTGATCCTGGCGTTCATTTTGAACTAGACGGGCGGGATTGCGTCACGCCTTGCGCCAGTCATGTCTCGACGCGTGTCACACTACATGCTTCGCCACGAGTCCGCTAACGCTAGCGCCTGCATCAATTGATGCATGCGCACAGTGCACCAAGTTCACTATAGACCAGAGCCAAACCTTGAACCCAGTCCATGCGCCACACACGTGTTGCCCTTTGGTTGCACCATGTGTCCATGGTGGTGCCATGTGTCACGTGACATCAGCATGACTTCATAATTTGGTTTTTCATAGAAAAATATTTGGCCAAAAATTGATTTCTATGCTAACATCAACATGATATCATAAACACTATTTTCCAGTACAAAAACAATTCAGTTAATTCAGATTTTCTATTTTTCTGGTTTTTCTTTTATTTCAAACTTTGTTTAGCTTGTTCTCTCTCATACGAACTCCGATTGAGGTGATTATAGTTTCTAAAAATTTATAAAATCAAGCTATATTTAATGGTGAATTTTATTTAACTTTTGGAGTTGATTTTTCTTTCTATTCTTAGTATTTATTGCTTTCTCGTTCGTTTCACGTAGACATCGAGGTGCTTGGTGAGTTCATGATCAAGAAGCAAGCACAAGATCAAGGTCCAGTGTAGGATTCAGAGCTTTTTAAAGGCAAGTTGTATTTTGATCGTGTTGAACCCATGTTTAAAATCTTATATTGTTTTAAAGTATTGCATACTAATTCAATTAACACTTGTTTCAATTATGTTGGGATTAGCTATTTGTCCACTTTGTGTTGCATCTATCTTGCCATGTCATATGTCGTATTTCATTTATCACCCTAGGATGGTTTCTTATTAGTTGGTAGCTATAATTGTCAATATGGGTAGTTAGAATGCAATTAGTATGCTTAGTCATGCAACAAGTCATTATTTTATGTGAAAATAATTAATCTTGCTTAATGATTATAGAACATGTTTATTAACTTGTGTGTCAGGTGTTGTCACATAATGATGTTGTTTTGATGGCACGTGGTGTATGGTAAAACAACCGAGGTGGCAAAATGATTTAGACTGAGACAAGTGGCAAAAATTTGAGGTGGGCCAATGTGGCATTTCTGTGGTCGCATTGATTTTTATGGTATTTGCTGGTTCATAGATGTGTTGGTTTTTGGTTAGTCTTGCCTTGGTCAATTAAGGATTTAACCTTGCAAGACTTTGAACCGAGTCATTCATACAACCACAAGTCTGGTATGAGAAAGACCTAGGTGATTAATTTGTTATGTTTAAGCTTTGGTATTACTAGTGGTGGTGTGAGATCCAGGTTGTGGTAACCAGTCCTCGCATAGGTAGGCTCACATGGTGCAAGAGGGGGCTCTAGATATGTTAACTAGTTCCACCAGTGTTGAAACCATAGTGGGTAGTACAAGGTTTAGATAGGGCATTGGAAATACTTTGTTATAATCACTCACCTTTATAGTGTATCATTGTGTCTTGTGGGCAAAGTATATAACCTCTGTAGAGTGTAAAATTTATTCAAATAGTCGTGCTCGCGGTATTGAGCGTTGCTTGATGACTACAGTCAAAGGTTAAATTTTATCAAAACAAATGTGGGTATGGAAGTGGAATTATGGTTTAAGGTTATGAGTTGGTTATTGGGAAACAAATGAGAAAGTATTGCTATTGTTGTTTTACTGTTTTTCAATGAACTTACGCTATTCCTTTGCAAATGTTGTTTTATGCAAATTAACCATTTCAGCCAATCTTTTGTAATAAGCCATGCATATAGTATATTAGACTTCCATTTTGTGCACGACTGGCTGAGTGCTTTATATGGCTGAGTGCTTTATATACTCACCCCTTATAACAAAACATCACCAGTTGGAGAAGAAGCTATGCCTACTTTTGAGGCGGAGTTTCAAGAGGAAGCGAACAACTGGGATGCGAACCTTGTTAGTTGCCTTTGGCAAATTGAAGAGTTTTCTATGAATAAGTTTATTTTCACTGCAGTTTATTTATTTATTAGTCTTAGCCCTATGAGTTGTATTCATGAATGGTAGACCATAAGGTTATCTAACAGTTATATTCACTTTGTTGAAGTCTTATTATGATATCATTGAGTATGAGTGTGGTATTCATTTATGTTGAGCCTGTGTGCAGTAGCATGATTCTGGACTAGTGCGGAATATATAGTGGGTCTGAATTTAAATATTCAGGTGCCGACAGAGGTGGCATTAGAGCCATACTGACTGTAGGTCGAGCCCTAACTAGTTTGCAATCTTAGGAGAGACCAAAACTATTTTCTAAAGCAAAATTAACTTGTAGGATTAAAAAGATCTTGACTTATCCCCTCTTTCTTGCTTTCCACCTTTGCTGCATTTTCCATCTTTTCTCTTGTTTTTGAGTTAAGCTTTCACAAGAGCTGCTACTGTAGGTAAAGATGGAGTGTGTCTATGGAGAACGCAAGGGAGGATTTGCTGCTGAGCTTGGGAAGATGTTGCAGTTGTTGGGAGGTTTTGACAGGCCTATCTACCACGACACCAGTTGGATTGTGAATGGGAAGGTATGAGGAACACTTTGCAAGGTCACAATTTATGCAAGAGAGAACATGATGGGAAGTTGACTAGTCAACATCTTAGTGAGACGATCAACGTTTGAAGTTGGGATCCAGGAATCTGCCCACCTTGCACTTCACTATTTTGCTCGTGACTATGCTGCTGAGTTAGAGTCGATGGTGTTCAAGTATCATCCACATGGAGGCATCGTCACCGAAGATAGGATCAAGAACGAGGAGGATGCCATCATTGTCGATCTCGCTTATTTTGCTACCACACATGAGAACCTCATGAAGACGACCAACCAAGAGCTTGCTGAGGCTTTGGAGAAGGCTAAGAAGGACCTTCGAGAGGTGAGAAGGATGGCTTCAGAGCAGATCACTGAGCTAGAGGAGGCCCTCTACAATAAGGAAGAGGAAGCCAAGTTAGAAGCGGAGGAAGAAGAGTTAGAAGAGGACCCTAAGGTGGTGGAGCTTGAGCCTGAGGGACAAGAGTCTACTTCCAAAGAGACCCCAGGCCATCGAAATCAGTTCACACCGATGCCTCATCACCCGCCACACTACCAACACATAGGCTCACATCTAGGATGGATTAGTGATTAAGTGGTGTCTTAGTTTAGTAGTAGTGGTGACTCAAGTGTGGGTGTCACATGAGTCTAAGTTTAGAGTGCTGCCTTTTAGGCATTAGTAATACTTGCTTAGGCTAATGAGAGTTTTAATTGTCTTCTGAGTATGCAGTATGCGTTGCATTGCCCTTAGGCATTTGTAAGCAACCATACTAAGTATTTAATAAAATATTTATATTTAGAGTTGGATTTAAAACTTTTCCCCCACATAAGTTCTTAAATTATTTGTCTATGACATTTCCCCTTTTTCTCTAAACCTTGGAGTGATCAACGAATGGTTCAGACTCGCGGAAACAACAGAGCTAGTGGAAGTTGTAGCCGCCCAAATGAGAATCAGAATGAGTCATCAATTCCTCAAGCAACACCATCAGTTGACATGAGCAATTTTGGAGCCTTCCTTACTACACAAACATAGCTTATGCAGACCATAATGCAACAAATGCAACACTTCACCAATCAAGCATTGGCCAACAACGCAAATCAAGCTGCTAACAATGGAAACCATCCATACCCGAAGCTGTCGGACTTCATGAGGACCTATCCACTAACTTTTTCTAAGAATGCAAACCCAATTGTGGCTGACGACTGGCTTAGGACAATTGAGAGGAAGCTGCATATCACCTGGTGTGTCGGGAATGAGAAGGTGCTTTACGTTTCTCATCAACTTGAAGGAACAGCTGCCGAATGGTGGGAGAATTACTGTGCAACATAGGAGAACACACAGGATATTATTTGGGAAGAATTTTCTGCTGCTTTCCTCTAGTACTATGTCCCTGAAGGTGTCATGGATTTAAAGAAGGAATAATTCAGAGCTATCAAGTAGAGAGGCCAGTCTGTGGCAGAATATTTAAATAGGTTCACCCAGCTTGCTCACTATGCACTTGAAGACGTAACGACAGACAAGGTAAGATAGTGTCGCTTCATGAAGAGACTGAATTCTAGACTAAAGATTGGGTTGATCACCCATAACTTTCTTGATTTTCAAGAATTGGTTAACAAGGCACTTATCTTGGAAGACAAGCACAAGGAGTTGGATGATAGCAACAAGTGCAGAATGGAAGAGCAGGGAGCACGTCAAGGGCAGCAGAGATTGAGGGTTGCACCTCACTAGTTTGTCAAATTTCAACCTAAATCTGTATTCAAGACACCATCTCCCGCACCTCGTCCCAATGGGTAGAATTTTCAGACACTTACTTAGATCAATAATGATGAGGGAGGAAATCAACAGTCACAGTCGGGCACTGTTTTAGCTACGATGAGCTAGGGCATTTCGCCAATAACTGTTCGAAGAGAGGAGGTGTTACGCATGTTCGCTTCAACCTTGGTCCTACACCTGCCAAGATGTGTGCACCAGAAGGGAACCGTGGAGCTGCTCAAGCTAGAGCTACACCTCAAGCCACGGTGAGAGGTCGTGTTAATCATATCACGACGGATGAAGCCTAGGAAGCATCGGACGTCAAACTAGGTAAGTTCCTAGTTAACTCAGTACCTGTTATAGTTTAATTTGATTTCAGAGCTTTGTATTCTTTTATTTCCTGAGATTTTGTTATTGGAAATGGGTTAGATCTTATGAATCTTAAGTGCATGCTTTTGGTCCAATTCCCTAGATTAGAACTTTGATCTAACCTAGGATGCATGGGAGTTAAGATGCTCGTGAATGAGATAGAGTTCCTAGTGAACCTTATTATTTTGGATACCAAAACACTAGATGTTATCCTTGAAATGGATTGGTTGTCCAAACACAGACTGTGTTGGATTGTAGTCAAAGAGTAGTGTCTATTGAAAGCCTGAAAGGTGAAAGAGTGGAAATTTAAGCGACCATAGTTCACAATGGTCGGATGATGATTAATAGTGTCAAACTATCAGTATAGAAGAAGTACCAGTTGTAAATGAATACCCAAATATTTTTCCTAAGGATTTACCTAGAATGCCACTTGACAGAGATATTAAGTTTGTGATTGAATTGGTGCCTAGTACAACTCTGATAGCTAAGACACCAAATCAGAGATGCTCACAGATGAGTTGGTACAAATAAAGAAACAAATTGAGGAGTTACTAGAAAAAGGTTTTGTGAGGCCTAGCTCATCACCTTGGGGAGCACTTGTTTTGTTTGTTCAGAAGGACAAAAGCATGAGAATGTGCATTGATTATCGAGCTCTTAATGAAGTGACAATAAAAAACAAGTATCCTTTACCCAGGATCAATGACTTGTTTGATAAGTTGAGAGGAGTTGGAATTTTCTCCAAGATAGATCTTCGATCGGGATACCATCAGCTGAAAATTCATGTGGAAGACATACCAAAGATAGCATTTTCAATCAGGTATGGGCATTATGAGTTCACAGTTATGTCATTTGGATTGACTAATGCCCCTACATATTTCATGAATACGATGAATAATGTTTTCAAGGAATATTTGGATAAGTTTGTTGTCGTATTTATGGAAGACAATCTTGTCTACTCCAAGATGGAGGAAGATCATGCCGAACATTTGAGGCTTGTTCTAAAGAAGCTTCGAGCACATCAACTATATGCCAAGTTCAGTAAGTGTGACTTCTGAAAAATGAAGATGGAATTTCTTGAGTATGTGATGTCTAATAAAGGTGTTGCTATCGATCCAAGTAAAGTCGAGGCAGTGTTGCATTGGAAACAGTCGAAGTCAGTAACCTAGATTCGTAGTTTCCTTGAATGGTGTGATACTACCATCGATTTACAGAAGGATTCTCAATAATTTCTAGACCCTTGACGCAATTGTTGAAGAAGGAAAGGAAATTTACATGGACATTGGAGTGTGAGAAGAGTTTCCAAGAATTGAAGAAAAGGTTAACATCAGCACCAGTATTAGTGTTACGAGATATTTAGAACATTTTTTATATTTATTGTGATTCTTCTCATCAATTACTTGGATGTGTGCTAATGCAAAATGGTAAGGTTATCCATATGCTTCAAGATAGTTGAGGCCACATCAGGAGAATTACCGAAGCATGATTTAGAGTTAGCTACAACAGTGCATGCCTTAAAGATATGGTGTCACTATCTTATTGGAAATCGCTGTGAGATATAGATAGATCACAAAAACTTAAAGTACATTTTCACTCGGTCAGACCTCAGTTTGAGGCAGAGAAGATGGTTATAGTTAATCAAGGATTATAACTTAGGAATTCACTATCACCTTGGAAAAGTTAATGTGGTAGCAGATGCTCTAAGCCGGAAGAGTCACAGTGTTAACATGTTGATTTAGGAGAGTCAATCGAAACTATACAAGGAATTTCAAAAACCAAAGCTAGAAGTGGTACCTAAAGGATTTTTAGCAACTCTGGAGGTGGAGCCAACTCTGGAAGAACAAATCAAGGAAGGCTAGAGGGATGATGCCAAGATAAGGAGAATCAAGTCTAAGATGGATGAGGGTAAAGATAAGGATTTTACTTTGGATTATCAAGGCACCCTATTGATGAAGATTCGAATTTGTGTACCTAACAAGGAGTTAAAATAGTTGATTCTTGAGGAAGCCCATGACTCGAAGTACTCAGTTTACTTAGGTAGTGCAAAAATATATTAGGATTTGAAAGAAAGATTTTCGTGGCCTAGTATGAAATGTGAAGTTGTGGAGTATGTTGCTTTATGTGATATATGCCAGAGAGTGAAGGCAATGCATCAGAGGCTAGCAAGTTTGTTGCAACCATTAAAGGTACCTCAGTGGAAGTGGGAGGAGATCGGCATAGATTTCATTATTGGCTTACCCACAAACTAGAGTGGATATGACTTAATATGGGTTATAGTGGATCTACTGAGAAAAGTCGCCCATTTCATACCAGTGAAGTCCACCTATTCCAGAAATTGTTTGGACGAGTTATATATGTCAAAAATTGTGTCTACATGGAGTATTTAAGAAGATGGTGTCAAACAGATGTACCCAATTTACCTCAAGGTTCTGGAATAAATTGCATGAAGCAATGGGAACTCATCTGAATTTTAGTACAACTTATCACCCACAAACAAATGGTCGGACCAAGAGGGTCAATCAGATTTTGGAAGATATGTTAAGAGCTTGTGCTCTAGCTTATGCTGCTTCATGGGATAAATGTTTGCCATATGCTGAGTTTAGCTACAATAACAATTATCAGGCAACCTTACAAATGTCATAATTTGAGGCTTTATATGGTCGATCTTGTCATACCCTGTTGAATTGGAACGAGAGAGCGTTTGGTTTTTGGACTAGATATTCTAAATGAAGTTGAAGAAAAGATTGCTATGATCAGAGAGAGGCTAAGGAGTTCACAGTCAAGACAAAAGAGTTATGCTGATAATCGTCACCGTGAGTTAAGCTTCAAGCTCAGTGATTATGTATATCTCAGGGTAATCCCTCTCAAAGGAGTAAAAAGATTTCATGCTAAAGGAAAACTTGCACTAAGATATGTTGGTTTGTTTAAAATTTTGAGCCATAGAAGAGAGGTTGCTTACCTGTTCGAGCTATTGCAGTCATTGACAGGAGTGTATTATATATTCCATGTATCTCAGTTGAAGAAATGTCTCCGAGTGCCTATAGAGCAAACCCCTTTGGAGTCAATTGAGCTACAAGAGGATTTGACTTACAAGAAGTAGCCAATCAAGATTCTGGGTGTAGCTGATCGCAGGACTAAAAATAAGTCAGTGTGTTTCTACAGAGTAAAGTGGAGCAATCACTCAAGAGCGAAGCTACTTGGGAGCGTGAGGAGGATTTGAAGCTAGAATTTCCTAACATATTCCTTAGTCAGCCCTGGATCTTGAGGTTGAGATTCTGTTAAGGGGGAGATTTGTAATATCCTAATTTTTGCATACTATGGATTTAATTTGCATTTTACCCTTTTTGAGAATTTTTTGGATTTTATTCGTTTTACTTTGTATTTTTTCACTTAAGCTTTCTATCATTTATTATTTAAATATTGGAAAAGTTATATTAATTTTTTTTAAATATTTTATTTGAGTCCCAAATGCCTTAAAATATTGTCTAGAATTTTTCTAGATTTTTTGATATTTTAGTTATTTATTTGGGCTTTATTTATTTTGCTGATTTATTTTTATTTGGAAATTTTTAAAATATGAGAACAGTGTTTGGACCAAAACCCAATGGTCTGACAAGTCTTTCCTCATGACACCGGCCCATCTTAGCCCAATTTCGCCCGAAACCCTAAACCTAATTGCCACGACCATCGGATTTTGATCCAACGGTTGAGATCTCTCAGCGTCATCGCGCTCCGTAGACCGTCCAATTCGATCTGCACGGATGCACCTGATGCTGCTATGTCAGCTTTGTCGGATCTCTCCAAGTCTGTCGCGTCGTTGTATCCCGTGAGGCGGCTATTTAATGCATCGCCTTGCGCATTGTGCAGCCCACCTCAAGCCACACTAGTTGCCCTAGCGCATGCCTACCGAGACATCACCATTCATCTACATGAGCTCATCGGAGTTGAACTGGGGAGAACCATCGGTTTTTCACGAAGACCTTGTCGCCCATTGCAGTTCCGCCGTCGCCGTTGGTGCCATTGGAACAGTCTCATTGCGCCGTGCCCGACTAGGGTGAAAACATTGTCGGAGGAGCACCAGAAAATCGTCGGATTTGGTAAGCACCGTTGGATGTCCTCTATGCGTCGCGCACCGGGGCAAGTGCACAGTGCACCGAGTTCACCATTGACCTGAGCCGAGCCGTGAACCCTTTCCATGCGTCGAACACGTGTTGCCCTCTAGTTGCGCCATGTGTAAAGCCAGGGTGGTGCCTTGTGTCCTGTGACGTCAGCATGACGTCATAATTCGTTTTCACATAAAAATATTTGGCCAAAAATTGATTTCTGTGCTGACTTTAGCTTGGCATCAAAAGCGCTATTCTCTAGTACAAAAATAATTCAGTTAATTCGGATTTTCTATTTTTATGATTTTTCTTTTATTTCAAACTTTGTTTAGCTTGTTCTCCATTATACAAACTTCGATTGAGGTGGTTACAGTTTTTAAAAATTTGTAAAATTGAGTTCTATTTAATGGTGAGTTTTATTTAATTTTTTGAGTTGATTTTGCTCTCTATTCTTAGTATTTATTGCCTTCTCATTCGTTTCGCATAGACATCAAGGTGGCCGATAAGTTTTTGATCAAAGATTCAGTTCTTTTCAAAGGAAAGTTATACTTTGATCATGTTGAACCCTTGTTTAAAATGTTATATTGTTTTAAAGTATTGCATACTAATTCAATTAACACCTATTTGTCCACTTTGTGTCACATCTACCTTGCCATGTCATATGTCATATTTCATTTGTCGCCCTAGGATGGTTGTCACCTAGGATGGTATCTTATTAGTTGGTGGCTATAATTGCTAATATGGGTAGTTAGAATGCAAGTAGTATGATTAGCCATATAGAACGAGTCATTATTTTATGTGAAAATAATTTGTCTTGCCTAATGATTATAGAACATGTTTATTAACTTGTGTGTCAGGTGTTGTCACACAATGATGTTGTTGTTGATGGCACATGGTGCATGGTAAAACAACCGGAGTGGCAAAATGATTTCAACTGAGACAAGTGGCAAGAATTTTAGATGGGCTAATGTGGCATTTGAGCGATCGTATTGCTTTTTATGGTATTTGCTGGTTCATAGTTATGTTGGTTTTTGGTTAGTCTTGCCTTGGACAATTAAGAACTTAACCTTGCAAGACTTTGAATAAGTCATTCATACAACCACAAGTCTGATATGAGACTGATCTAGTTGATTAATTTGTTATATTTAAGCTTTCATACTACTAGTGGTGGTATGAGACCCTGTTTGTGGTAACCAGTCCTCGCATGGATAGGCTTACATGGCGCAAGAGGCGGGCCCTGGATATGGTAACCAGTAGCACTAGTGTTGAAATCTTAGCGGGTTGTACTAGGTTTAGACAAAGTATTGGAAAGGCTTTGTTATAATCAATCGCCTTTGTAGTGTATGATTGTATCTTGTAGGTAAAGTGTATAAGCTCTGCGAAGTTTAAAATCTATTCAAATAGCTGTGCTCACGGTATTGAGTATTGCTCGATGATTATAGTTAAGGGTTAGATTTTATCAAAACAAAAGCTTGAATTCCTTTGCCTCACCCTCTTCCATCTTGGACTTGATTCGCTTGATCTTATCATCATTCTTCTGACTTTTCCTGATCTGGTCTTCTAAGGTAGGCTTTACTTCCAAAGCAGCCAAAAATCCTTCTGGAACAACTTCCGATTTCAACTTCTGAAAGTCCTTGCACAATTCTGTCGGGTTCTCTCCTACCAACATATTTATGCTATGACTTTTCCGACTCAAGGCATCAGCCACCACATTGGCTTTGCTGGGGTGGTAATGAATCCCCACATTGTAATCTTTAATCAGCTCTAACCACCTTCTTTGCCTCATGTTCAGGTCAGATTGGGTGAAAATGTATTTAAGACTCTTGTGATCTGTATACACCTCACATCTATTTCCAATGAGATAGTAACGCCATATCTTTAGGGCATGCACCACTGCTGCTAATTCTAGGTCATGCGTTGGGTAATTCCCTTCATGTGACCTCAACTGCCTCGATGCGTAGGCTACTACCTTTCCATTTTGTATCAACACGCATCCAAGTCCTTGACGTAATGCATCACAGTATATATCAAAACTTTGGTGCATGTCTGGCAAAACTAATACTAGTGCTGATATCAAACGTTTCTTTAGTTCCTGAAAACTCTTCTCACAATCTGGTGTCCAAAAAAATTTCTTTTCTTTCTTTAGCAATTGCGTAAGTGGCCTAGCAATTGTCGAGAACCCTTCTATAAATTGGCGGTAGTAACCAGCCATTCCAAGGAAACTACGAATCTGGGTCATCGTCTTTGGTGAATCCCAATGCAGTACTGCCTCTACCTTGCTTGGGTCCACTGCAATTCCTTCGACGGTCATTACATGCCTTAGGAATTCTACCTTACTCTTCCAGAAATCACATTTACTGAACTTAGCAAACAACTGCTGCTCTCTTAACTTTTCCAAAACCAATCTCAAATGTTTAGCGTGCTCTTCACTCCTCTTTGAGTAAACCAAAATATCATCTATGAACACTACTACAAATTTATCTAAATATTCCATAAAAACTTTTTTCATCAAGTTCATAAAGTATGCTGGTGCATTTCTCAATCCAAAAGACATAACAGTGAACTCGTAGTGTCCATATATTGAAGAAAATGCAGTCTTTGGTATGTCCTTTGTCTTAATCTTCAGCTGGTGGTATCCTGATCTAAGGTCAATCTTAGGGAAAACTCCTACCCCTCTTAATTGATCAAATAGATCATCTATCCTGGGCAACGGATATTTGTTCTTTACTGTTACTTCATTAAGTGCACGATAATCTATGCACATCCGAAAACTCCGGTCTTTCTTTTTAACAAACAGGACCGGTGCTCCCCAAGGGGACGAGCTCGGCCTGACGAATCCTTTTTACATTAGTTCCTCGATCTGCTTCTTCATTTCTACCAATTCGTCGGTGGACATCCGATATCGTCTCTTTGCTATCAGTGCTGTTCCAGGTGCTAGCGCAATTTCAAACTCTATATCCCTGTCTGGTGGCATTCCATGTAGATCCTCGGGAAAAACATCCAGATACTCACTGACCATTGGTACATCCTTCAAACTGACAGCCTCTAGACTGTTTACCAACAACTGCCCTTCTCGAATTGTTGTTGCTTGAAATTCAACTTTCCTGCCATCAGGGCTTTCAATGGACACGACTCTTCGTCCACAGTCTAATACAGCCTTATGCTTAGACAACCAATCCATTCCCAGTATAACATTTAGGGTTTGGGTATCTAATATAATAAGGTTCGCTAGGAACTCTACACCTTTTATTAATAGCTTAACCTCAGAACATCCGACCTTGGATCGGAGTTCTGATCCAGGGGATTGGACTAGAAGCGTATTCTTAAGGTTGACCGTACTCAATTCATTTTGCACAGCAAAAACTCGAGAAACGAATGAATGTGAAGCTCTAGAATCGAATAAAATCAGAGTCGGCATCGAGTTGACGAGAACTCACCCAATACAACGTCTGCGTATGTTCTCAACTTCGCTCATCGTGACGTGGTTGACTCTTCCTCATGCAATCGCTGGGGTGTGGTTCCAGCCTGGGTAGTTCCTCTGCTTCCTCCTTGAGCAGGGGTTCTAGCATATGTGTTTCCCAAATTGAAACGTACTGGCGTCACCCCTCCCTTCTTGGGGCAAACATTGGCGAAGTGTCCTGTCTCGTTGCAATGATAGCAACGCTTTCCTGACATCTGATGGTTTCCTTCATTCTGACTAATAGTTTTGATCAAGCGCTCGAAGGTTTGTCCTATCGGTTTTGGCATCGGCGACGATGTCCTCGCATTGTTCCCTCGCTGAACTGGAGAACCGCCGAGGTATCATTCTTGGTTTCGCTAACCAAGCGTCCTCCTCACAGCCACGCGGCGCTTTATGTTGTTATCTAGTTCCTTTCGCTTGTCTTCCAAAGATAAGTGCCTTATTTATGAGCTCTTGAAAATCGTGGAACGTGTGGGTAATCAACCCCACCGCAATCCAAAGGTTAAGTCCTTTCATGAAACGGACCGCTTAGCCTTATCTGTTACTCCCTCCGGAGCATAGCGCTAACCTGGTTGAACTTATTCAAGTAATCGGCCACTGATTGGCCTCCTTGCTTCAGCACTCTAAACTCTTCCTTTTTCAGCTCCATGATACCTTCCGGCACATGATACTGACGAAAAGCTGTGGTAAATTCTTCCCAAGTAATCTCCTGTGGGTTTTCCTATGATGCACAGTAGTTTTCCCACCACTCAGCGGTAGTTCCCTCAAGTTGAAGGGAAGCATAAAGCACCCTCTCATTTCCAACGCACTGAGTTATGTGCAGTTTTCTCTCAATAGTCCTTAGCCAGTCATCTGCTTCAAGTGGACTGGTGTTGCCCGAGAAAGTGGGCGGATTTGTCCTCATAAACTCGAATACCTTGAGTAGGGCGGGGACCATTGTTGATAGTTTGGTTGTTGGCGTCTGCTTGGTTGGTGATCTCTTTGTGGTTGCCATCATTATGCTGATCAATCGAGTTTGTCCGCTAGAAATGCTCCCATATTCTGCATGTCGACCTGTGGTGCTGCCTGAGGAATTTGTGAATTGCTCTGGCTGCCTCCCTGACGCAAACCACTACCGCCAGCTCCAGTATTGCGAGTGTTCACCATCTGCTGATTGCCTTGACAGTTTTGAGATAAGAGGAAAAGAGAGTAGACAAGTAGACCTTATACGGGGAAACAAGTGTAACTAAAACCCTTAAACAATAATTTATAGATAGTAGATAAATATGGTTGCTTACAAGGGCCTAGGGCTATGCAACCACACCGACAAACACAAACAGCACACAAAATAGTTCAATACAAGCAGCGCACATCTAAGGGAAGTTCAGAAATTAAAAGACGCGACTCTAACAGGTGAGTCTCAACACAAAACTCGACAACTAACAAACTCAAAGCACTCAGTCCTCAAGCCAACTCATTTGAGGCTACTTCGGCGATACACCCGTGGTGTGAGCTGGCATTAGGGCAAATCGATCCCGATGCCCTCCACTGGTGTCTGGGGCTCTCATCGCTTATTGATCCTCCAAAGGCAGCCCCAAAGACGACCTCCTGCCCGCTCGCTCTGCTCAAATCAAGCGCCTTCGGTTCCTCCTCCTCGTCGTCAAGCTCCACACCGTCCTCTGGCTCCCCTTGGCCGTAAAGGGCCTCCTCTAGCTCACCGATCCTCTGAACGGCGTGCATCCGGCCCTCCTGCAAGGCCGCTCCGTCTCCTCTAGGGTGCGGTACACATCTACAGCCTCCGGCGTAGTCATGTCGATGGCCTCCTCTTGAGCTGCGTGAACAAGCCCAAGTGACAACAAAGCGGCATCGCCCTCCGCATCCAAGCGCGCTGATCGGTCCACCCGCTGCAGGGTGCACACGAAAGCGGTGTCCTATAGCTCAGAGCACGTGGTCGCGCTAACCTTTCGCAACGCCAGTAAGGGCGCACTCTGTATGCCTCGCTCAGAGCTAGCCCGCTTCACCGCGAGGTATAGCGGACGACTAGCGCGCATGTGCTCCCGCGCGTACAAAGTGAGAGTCGTCACCCAGCCGCGGTTGATTCCATTGACTATCCAAAAGCGGGGGGACCGGTAGAAGGGGGCAGTCAAAACCTCCCAACACCTGGAGCATCCTTCAAAGCTCCACAACAGAATTCCCCATGGTGCTCACCAAAGAGTGCACCACCCTCATCTGCCAAATCAACTCGTCAGAACTAAATTTTTAAAAGAACACAAAAATAATAGCAAAATGCAGCATAGATATGAAGTAAGGAAGAAAGGATAAGTCAAGATTTAATTGATTATTCTTGCACAATTTTAATTTTTAGAAATTAATTTTTATCCTTTCTAGAATAGCCAATCTAATTAGGGTTAAGTCCTACAGTCAGTATGGCTCTGATACCACCTCTGTCGGGACCCGAATCTGCAAAACCGGATCCTCTGTGTATTTCGTACTAGTCCAGGATCACGCTAGTACACACAGTCGTATAGGGCTGAATATCACAATCATACACAGTGCAATAATAATAAAGTACTTCAAACAATAATAATAAACTGTTGCAAGACCTTATGATCACCTTACAAAGTTCAGCCACGCAGGGCTTACAATAGCAAAAGTACAACAGGTTCAGATAAGCGGAAGCAAAAGTAAAGCAATGAACCCCTCGCATTGCCACAGGAAACTGACGAGACTCAAACCCTAATTCTCCGGACCTTCGCTGAATTCTTCCTCCCAAGCTGGCGTAGCTTCTTCTTCTGAGGTTTCATTGAAGCAATGGTGAGTATACAACATACCCAGCAAGTCATGCACAAATGCAGTTCTATTACTACATGCATGGCTTTATTTCAAAGGAAAGGCTTAAGTGGTTATTTTGCATCAAGCAACATTTTAAACGGATAATTCTTAAATAGATTAAAAGCAGTAAAACTATTACTATAATAATTAATTTCTCAATTCTTTTCCAAATATTTGGCACACAGCCCTAAGTTCAATTCACCTGTCTTTGGCACACAGCCACCCATCCCACATTTTCTTTCAAAAATCTACCCCTTGACTGTAATTCCTGAGTGTTGTCCAGTACCGCGGACGCGGCTATTCGAATAGATTTTACACACACTCTGCAGAGGTAGTACACTTTACCCACAAGATACTGTCGCACACCACAAAGGCGATTGACTGTAACAAAGCTTTTCGAAAACTTACATCTCCACCTAGGAACCTCTCTGGTATTGTCTTCCCTACCACTCCCCTCACACAGAGCTGAAGGGTGGGACCGGCAAACACCGTTGGATGGGTACCAAGTCAGAGCACACGATGTCTCTCCCCCACCACGCCACTCTGATGTAACTGCGCGCCCTGAGGTATCAACGGTGAGATATCAGAATCCTACTAAACTAGGCCTTCCCATTCAGGCTTGTGGTTGTACGAGTTATTCAGTTCAAAGGCTCGTAAGGTGAAGTCCTTAGCTGTCCAGGGCAAGACATCCCTCTTTCCAATCACGGCACGCAGCCCTCACAAACTCAAACCATTACGATGCCACGCAGGCCTGCCACCATCTTGCCACTTGCCCCGGTCCAAATCGTTTTCCACCCCGGTTCGCTAATATGCAACACATGCCAATGCTCACTTCATTGTATACGTAGAACCACATAGCTTACTACATTTCCAAATCCATCACATGACATCATCACAATATACTGAAATACGTTCCATAATTACTTAGTCAATGTTCTTTAGCATTTTGAAAGTCATTCGGCGCATACAAGCAACTAAGCATCTACTCACGGTCTAGCGTCCCGTGTTGCCATCATAATAGCAACCAACTCAATTTAATATCTTAGGGTGACAAGGATTTCAGGACAAACAAGTATTATTAACAAGGTGGCATAAACAAGATAGGTGAATTAACTACCTTCCCAATTTAGTCAAATTCAATTGTAATTAACATAGCATGCATAGTTTAGAGCAAAATATATTTTAAAAACTAGGAGCAAGATGGCCAAAGCATGACTTGCCTTTGAAAAGTGGTTGATTCTGGTCCGAAGCTTGAGATGGATCCCCGAACTCCTCCCCGACAGCTTCTGGCAATTCGGTGTCTAATCGCATCAGTCAAACATACAATAAATATACTAACAGATAGTAAGATCCATTCTAAAAATAAAACAAAATTCACAAATAAATAGTTTACAATTTTACAAATTTTTAGGAATTGGAATCACCCGAATGGGAGTTAAAACGAAAAAGTTATCGCGATCCGAAGTTTGGAAATTCAAATAAAAGAAAAACCCGACTTAAAAGAATTAATTTCCTACTAGAAAGTCTGGTTAAATCCATGGCCGACACGTGTCAACACCACAACCAGCCATGTCGGCTCTGGTCCATGGACCAGGCTCACGGTACGGTTGGGGTTCACGGTGGACCCGTCCATCGAATAGTAACCGATCTGACCTGTGGGTTATGGGCCTACGGAACAGTGGTGGTCTACGGAGGACTTGGCTCACGGCGACGCGAGTCGCCAGCTAACCGGCCCCTCGGGTGACGTCGGCCCTTCACGACTCCCAATGATCGACGTGGGACCCAACGAACAATTGCAACGGCTCGGCTCTTACCTGCAGCGTCGCAACGAGATTGGCTCCCTAGGGCGAAATCTCGACCATCCGTTGCATCTAACGGTCACGCAGTGCGACTTTTCACTTTCGGCGACACGCTGCTCCACATGATGGACCATGCACGAAGAATCCCGCCCACCGGATTCAAAAGCAACGGTCGGATTCCTTTCCCCAGCGGTCACCACCGCTGACTCCGTGTGGCACGCGGCAAAGATCTCGCATTGTTCACTCCGACGGCGGTAGGGCACGGGCATCGCCTCATATTCCACAAGCCACGCGGCATGACACTAATGGCCCGGGTGTTGCGCAATCTAGGCCATTAAAACACAATCGCTCCAGATTCGGTCCAACGGCCGGCTTTGACCTAGCGGCGTGGACGGTCCTGACGAGATGCTTGGCCGCATCCCAGCCGGTCATCCTCGATCCGACGACTACGGTCTAACGTGGCTAGGGCACACGTGGAGAAACTAACCAGCGTTACGCGGCAAAATCTCGAGGACCCACCCAAGATCCAAAGGCTAGGGAGGCATCTAATTCGCAATCTACCCGGATGTCTAAGAACCACACGATCCAAAATCTACGGCTGAAAACCATCTACCCTAATTTGCTTCCTAAGGGAAGGGACGACGTGGCATTACCTTGAACATTGGATGAAGATCTAACGGCGACCAAGCTCCGCGAGGGTTCAAAGTTGGCGCGGCAGGGAAGGTTACCGGAGCTGGGGAAGACGACGCACGACCCGACGATTCGGTGCTGCCCTGGCCGAGTGAGATATCGAACCCGGTGCACCTTGTCTTCGCGGTCCTAGATCCGGGGTCCAATCGCGGCTGCGCGGCTTGACGGCGGCGGAACAAGGCCAAAACCGAAGCGGCACGAGAGCCAAACTCCGGTGAGCAAGAGCACGAGCTACAGAGCGCTACAGTGTACGAGAGAGGGTGCGATGGGTGCGGAACGGAGAGCTCTCTTTGTGAGGGTATTTCATGGGTACAGCGATGCTTCGGTATGCGCGCAAAACGACCATCATTACCATGGCTGCCAACCACCTCGTAATGGTGCTGGCGGCGCCAACGGGGCGAAACCGAAGCGGTGAGACCCGATCCGACCGTTCAACCCACAGAGATCCAACATCCCTTACTCCACCTGTGATGTGGCTTCATCACAGCCAACAGATGACGATCGCCGCGGTAGGAAGATGAAGCGACTAGGGTTTCTAGCGCCTAGGCGATGGCCAATGTTAATGCGGTGTTGGGCTCTACCAACACTGTTCACTCGAATAACCAAGGTTTTCTTAATGAAAATAATTTCAGAAGATCAAATTAATTATTTAGAGTACTAAAATAGAAAAAATTCTAGAAAATATTTCATGGCATTTAGAACTCAAATAAAATATTTTTATTTATTTTGGTAAATAATTTTCTATTATTTGATTATTTAAAGAGAAGAATTAATTCAAATTAAATCCATAAATCAATAGATTTCAAAAATTCACAAAAATTCAAATAACTTCAAAAATTCAATTTAAGCATATTTTGGGCTATTTCAGTGGTATTCATCTATGTTGAGTCTGTATGTACTAACATGATCCTAAACTAGTGCGGAATGTACAGTGGGTCCGAATTTGTATATTCAAGTCTCGACATATCACAACTGTTAATTATATATATGCCTTATGTTTGTTGAGTAAGTGTTGTGTGTATTTATCTCAAATATAAATTGTGTATCTTATATATGTTTCAACGTGTGTTGTGTATCTATGCAGAGGGTATGGCTAGGATGATTCCTAAGACTAGCTGTAAAACTGAAATTATGCAAAAAAAAATGCGTATGACAGATAGTTTGTAGATACGAATCATCTGTTATTTATCCTTACCGCAAATATTTCGTAATTGGAACGATTGTTATTTGTCATTATCACATACGGTTGCTTATATACTAACCGTCTATAATGTGTAACTAAAATCTGGTGTATAACCGTACGTGATGTATGGCAACTAGTAAATACTAACTCTTTTTTCATAGACGGTTTCAAAACTTTCCGTGCTAATATATACTATATATTATAGCGGAAAGAAAGGCCGGCCATTCAGGTTTGCCACATATCCGTCTTCGCGATTAGCCCCTCCGAAAAATTGGAAATTGCGTTTAGATCCTTTCGGCGGTTTTTTTAATAAAATAGACCCGAAAAAATAGAAATTACATTTAGGTCCCTCCGTGATTTAAATTTAGGTCCTCCTCGTGGTTTTCTTGCGGAACGGACCCCGAGAAAAAATATATTACTTTAGGTCACTCTACAGTTAAAAAAATACAGATTCGTCGAAGGTTTATAGCAACTTATGGATTCGCCTACAGGTGTTTTTTTAGCGAAACGGACCCTTAAAAAAATAAATTAATTTGTATCCCTTTCAGTTAAAAAAACACAGATTCGTCAAAAGTTTATAGCAACCTATGGATTCGCCAAGGGGTTGTAGCCGCGGTTTCCTAAAAAAAAGTATATTCGTCGAAGGTTTATAACAGCCTATAGATTCGCCGACGGATCCTAACAACCCATTTTTTAAAAAAATACGAAAATCGAAAATACGACCAAATTTCCCAAAATACATACAAAAAAACAGCCACGGTTTTCTAAAAAAACGCAGATTCGTCGAAGGTACAAGGCTCAGCTTGTGGCTAAGGGTTACACCCAAAAACAAAGTGAAGATTTCTTTGATACTTATTCACCTATTGCTAGAATGACCACCATTCGAGTATTACTCTCCCTGGCTGTCTCGTATGGTCTTCTCGTTCATTAGATGGACGTGAAGACAACTTTCCTTAATGGAGAGTTAGATGAGGAAATGTACATGGAACAGCCTGATGGATTTGTAGTAAAGGGTCAAGAGAGTAAGGTGTGTAAATTATTGAAGTCTTTGTATGGCCTAAAACAAGCACCTAAGCAATGGCATGAGAAGTTCGACACCACTTTGACTTCTCGAGGCTTTGCCATTAATGAGGCGATAGATGTGTACACTATCGCTATGGTAGGGAATGAAGGAGTTATATTGTGCCTTTATGTGGGCGATATCACGATCTTTGGCACAAATATTGATATGATCAATGAGGTCAAGTCTTTCTGTCGGAGAAATTTGATATGCAAGATGGGGAGAAGCCGATGTAATTCAGACATCAAGCTTATTAAGATGAGAGGGATTACTCTTTCGCAATCCCACTATGTGGAGAAGGTCTTGAGCGGTTTGGCTTCATGGACAACAAGCCTCTCCCACTCCTTATGATCCCAGTGTGACCTTTGAGAAAGAATAAGAAAATTGGCTTAAACCAATTGAGATATTCTCAGATTATCGGTTAAGCTCATGTATCTTCTTTGGTGCTAGCGAGACTCGATATATCATTTCTTTGTGAGCAAATTGAGTAGGTTCATGTCAAACCCGGTTACGATCATTGGCATGCACTTGAAAGGGTAATCGCTATTTGAAAGGTACTATGAGTTATGCGATTCACTATTCGGGGCACCTGCGGTGCTTGAGAATATAGTGACTCAAGCTGATTTACGATGTTGATAAGCTCTATGCTACCAATGGATATGTGTTTACCATTGGTGGTGGTGCGATGTCATAGAGATCACGCAAATGCAGACCATTTTGACAAGGTCAACCATGGAGGCGGAGCTCATCGCTTAGATCTGACCCATCGAGAGGCAGATTGGCTGCGTGAGCTCTTGATGGACTTGCGATGGTTGAAAAACCAATACCGCTATCCTTATGAACTGTGATAATCAATGCGGATTGCTAAAGTGAAACGATTACTAAGGATAATCTGAGATTATCAAGACACGTTAAAAGACGGTCAAGTCTGTCGGAAATTGAGAAACTCCGGAGTAATAAGCGTGACTTATATTCAAGCAGACAAAAACTCGGCGATTCCTTTACGAAGGGACTATCACGGAATGTGATAGAAGGTGCATCGAGGGAGATGGGTATGAGACCCATATAAGTTGGCATAGTGGTAACCCAACCTCTGTGATTGGAGATCCCGTGAATTAGGTCCTGGGTAAAACAAGCTATTGGCGAACTGAGGAGAGTAATTGGTTACCCTCTCTAAGTAAAGATGCAATACTCTCAATTCTCAAAAGGCTGTAAGGCAGGATGGCGATATGCCTTAATGTGTTTCTATTGGCTTTAACTAGCGAAGATCTTTGTCTCTGAGCATTCTTAAAAGAACACACCTATATGAGCCCTGCATCTAAAATCATGATCTATGAGACTCGGGTGATCTCTAGTAAGCTCATGAAGAGACCATGGAGTCGACTCATATGCTCCACCATGGAGAAGGCTCTTGGCAGCCAGTATCGATTATGACTTTGAGTGAAACTGTTCACACAAAAACTTGCAATTCAAGGCGTAGTCCATTGTTCAAGTTGTAGATGGGTGTAGCTTGGAACTTTGGCAGAAGTTCAACTTACAGTCTCTGCTAAACGCTGGTATATGAAGCGATGATGAGTATTGGCAAATCTCTAAATGGACTTTGAGATCTAGTGGGGGAATGTTAGATTATTTGGGCCAAGCCCATTTAATTGAGACAAATAATCCCTAGAAAATCTCAAAAGCCCACCTCATGAGGAGGCATGTGCACTAACAATAGTACCACATTGCTACCCTAAAGTGGTGAACACTAGTTTATATAGTGGAGTGTGATCCACCGTGGTAGAACCATGTGGGAGAGAGGAGGAAAAATACCTGCCTTTCCTCGCCTACGCCCATGGCGGGCCGAAGGGAGGCCAGCGGCGTCTTGACACTGCGTGAATGGTCGTCGAAATCCGGTCCGGGGCCTTGCGTGAGACGCAACCTCCTTTTCATGGTTTATTCTTTTGCTACTCGGGATTATGCGTGGTTGCGGTATGAGATAAAGACTCAAATAATGTGAGACTCGATCGTGGCACATCTTGATCGACTATCCCTATATATCTGCGCCCGCCACCCGTGTAGAAGAATACCTGAGAACACCTTGAGTTAGGGTTTTGCCATCTCGCTCCTATCGCGCTGTAAGTAGCCTTCTCCATCCCGAGTGCCGGCGTGCATCACTGTCGGGAAGCGAGTCTCTGGAACCCTTTGTCTTCGAGATCCTGCACCGGGAGAGGGCGAATAAGGTTTTTGGGAAGCGCTCCGCGCCACTGCTCAAGATCTTCACCACGGCTCATCTTCTTGTTCTCGCTGGCTGGGCGTGTAAATGCTTGGCCAATCTCTGCTGCGCCATCATCAACGTCGTCCACGTCAACACATAGCGCACCAGACTCGTCGTGCGCATCTTCTTACACTTTCGATCGTTTGATCTGTTCTAATTTCGTAGTTAATTATGTCAATGAAGATGATCGTGATGTTCGTGTTGTCTAGTATGTTAGAGAGATGCATGCTAGTTTCTATAATATTGTTCATGATCTATATTCGGAATTTAATCCTGAAACTGTCTAATTTTTTAACAATTTCGCACGACGCGGCGTGGCGCGTGACAACTGGCTAGTTGTTTTGAACCATATCTGATTTTCTCAGACTTGCATTCGCGCCATCACTGTTCTCTATCAGCATGGTAGCCGGCATGTTCGGTGGGACGTCGACCGGCCGCAATTTAGTTATTCTTCAAGCCAATCTACAGCGTGCTAATATACAATTTACAGTGATAATTCAATAACCACACATTAGTACATGTTTATAAATCTTTACTATATAGGGTGAGAGTTTCTTCCCACGTCACTTCATCAAAATTATCCACTTTTGTCACTGATCTTTAATTACCCACCTTTACCACTGTTAATACTCTTTGCAAATAAACTTTTTATCATAAATTAAGTTTTCGTTGTAACATACAGACATATATAGTATATCTTATGACCAAGTCTTACCGATAGGACCGGCAGGCTAAATAGTTCAGTCTTGTAGCGGAAGGAGAACACAAAAAGCTGTAGCCAGCTCAATCTGTCACAGACAATCGACTGGAAAAGACGAGTTCTAATAACCACCATCTTATTCAACATCAGCATCCTCAAAGAAGTTTTATTTTGATACCTATCTGAAAGAAGTTTTATTGATTTTTGACCGTTAATTACACTTTTATTTTTGTAAGTGAAACAAGAGTGAGTACGAATAGAGCCAGCAAGTCATTACACATAATGGATGTGAGGGTGACAAAAACGTAACACAACGTGAAGCCTTTTGTTTTTCGGAATTGCTAGAGCTGGACGTTCGATTTTTTTCGAACGCTGTAATATTTTTTTCTACTCGTAAAATGCTTTTTTTCTACGTATAGAATATTTTTCTTCGTTAACAGTAGAAATGTCGACTCGGATCGCTGCAACATTTTTTTCCTACGTGTGAAACATTTTCCTTCGATAACAATAGAAATGTACGCGGAAAAAAATATTGCACACATTAAAAACAATGTTGCATACATTAAAAAAGAATGTTACACTGAACATCCGATATAATATACTGGGATGATGGAAAGGACGTCCGGCTGCTAGTTCTCCTCTTTCTTTTTTTCCGAGTAGACGAAACCGAGAACAACTAGACTCGCAACTATGGTAGGCACCATGGCCCGTGTTTGAATGTGGAATGATTAGGGGTGCAATCGGATCGGATAATTTCCGACCGACCGATCGACCGGATGAGTTTGGATCGGTTTCGGATAATTTTTTCGGATAGTTTTCGGATTCGGTATCGGATTCGGATATTTTATTTCGGATTCGGGATATCATTATCCGTCGGATCGGAATATACCGACACTTTTTTCGGATATATCCGTAATATTTGTTCGGATATCCGATCCTCATAATTCAATCGGCGTGGCGAGTTCCCGTCCGTCGCCGGCGCCCGTCGCAACCAGCGCCCGCCGTCCGTGATGGAGTCGCGCTCTCGGCCCGCTTCTCGACCTAGTCGCCCGCTGCTTCGCTTCGCCCGCGGCGACCCTGCTGCGTGACTCTCGCTCTCTCTCCCTGCGCCGTCGACCGTTGCGGCGTCGCGCTCCCCAGCGCTGCTCGATACACGCCCTCTACATGCTCGGCCACTGCACGATTCTCCCACATGTGGGACCTGCTCCTCTCCTCCCACCGCCGCTCTGGCGCCATCACCTCAGCGCACCGTCATGGTCGTCCTTAGCACGCATCGCCAAGGTGTGCTCCGTCCATGAGACCATCGCCTCCTTCCGCGCCTCTCGCGGATGTTCATGACATGAGAACATGAAGCTGTGTCGACTTCTTCAACCTTGTTGCTCCACGCTCTGCAGGAGAAGTGCATGTCTAAGAAATCAAATGAGGGCGCCGAGGCATTCTTCGCAGAGATCTTGGAGCGGGCCGCCACGAGGGGGGGCAGGGGGGTCGCCGCCCCGGGCCCTTAAAGTCATGGGGCCCCCAAGTATGCAACTACACCTTGGGCTTTTGGTCGGTCGCGAGCAAATGCGAGCAACTACACCAATTCAAAGAACTCATAGTGTTTAAAGATATATTCGGATTTTTATTGAGCTCAAGCACCCTGAAGTCATTAAATGATAGTAAACTTGAGGAGTGTTACACTAAATTTACAGACACTTTCTTTTATGATGGTTCATCTGATGTTGAGGTACATGATCTTATTTCTGAATTAAAGATTATGAAATTCACTTTGCCAGATAGCGCATTGTTTGCTATGGAGATTTTCGAGTATGTCAGAGATGTGGATTGTTATCCTAATATCTCCATTGCTTATCGAATCTTATTTACTGTGTCTGTGATTGTTGCATCGGCTGAAAAAAGCTTTTCAAAATTGAAATTGTTGAAGAACTAATTGAAATCAACAATGACTCAAGAAAGGTTAAATGATTTGACGACTTTATGCATCGAGAAGAAGTTATTGGACGAGATTGATATCAATAGTATAATCGATGACTTTGTATCACAAAATGTTAGAAGAAATTTTTTAAGATGATGCCAAGTGCCTAGTAAGTGTTTATGATTACAATTTACATTTGTCATTTCATAAACTTTAAATTGTTCTATAGAAGTATTTTTGTGCATCGAATATTAATTTCTTCAATGATGTGTGCTTATAAGACTATATATATATATACACACACATATATATATATACATATATATGTATGTATATATACACGTATGTATACATACACACATATATATAGGCAACATATCACATGCACAGATCTTCTAAATGTACACACCGTGCACACCAACTAACAAAAGTCATGAAAAATTCTGAAAAAAATTGTAAATGTACTTCATAGATTACTCTACCTATGTATAAAATTGTAGATTCAAATTCATTATATATCAAAATTACAAAGAGAAAATTCGACAAACTTGTCAAAATTTTCTCTTTTTTGTAACTCTCGATATATAATGAATTTGATCTTAAACTTCATACATAGGTAGAGCAATCTAAAAAGTACATCTACAAATTTTTTCAGAATTTTCGTGACTTTTGTTAATAATCTTGCACAGTAATATATCTGTTAAAGTTTCAGGATATATATATATATATATATATATATATATATATATATATATATATATATATGTGAAAGGGGTCTCTATATAAGTTTTCGTTCTGGGTCTCTAAAATGCCAGGACCGGCCCTGATGCGGGAGCTCGGTGTGGAGCCCGACCTGGTGACCTACAACTGTTTGATTTATTGCCACTGCAAGAAGCGGGACGTGGAGAAGGCCTACAAGCTGCTCGGAAATGCGGGAGAAGGACATTTCTCCCGAATCTTCCCGATGTGACTTCTTACACGAGCATGGTTGGTGGGCTGGGGTTGATTGGCCAGCCTGACAAGGCAATGAATTTACCGAAGGAGATGCATGAGAGCAACTCCAATCCAAACCCCTATATTTTTCTCTTAAATCACTCATTTAAGGGTGGTATAAAAATTAAGGGTGCTCTATATTAAATTTGTCTCCAACCCATACTCCCTATTACTCACCCCTATTATTTATCTAAACATTATTATTACTTTGCACCCATGAATTATTATTTTAAAATGAATAAAAAATACCAAAGAAAATAATAGGGGCAATGAGAAGCCCCCTAGATGTAGGGGTGAGAAATACCTCCCTAAAATAGGGGTTTATAATAGGGTTGGGTTGGAGCTTATATTTTCTAAGTCTCCTTATAATTTAGGATAGGGAGAGGTTTAGGGGTGGGTTGGGGTTGCTCTGAGTTCCGGTCACGTTGCTAAGATATTATTTATATATTATTTTATCTTTCGTAACGTTTCATTATATGTATCGTTAAAATTGAATGGACTTTTGCAACTTTGTTGAACTACTTGATAAAATATCTAGTTAAATTGTGATAGTTTTGTTTCATTTGAATTCATAGTTGATTAATCAGTGCTATATGCGTTCTTTATACAGCATCTATTTTCACGCTATATCCGATAAAAATTTTTCGGTACCGTATCGATTTCGCTCCGTATTCGATTCGAATCCGCAACCGATATTATCCGCGCCGTATTCGTATCCGGGACTATCCGAATCCGATTCTGAATCCGACAAAAAATATGGTTAGGATATAAAAAGAATGTTATTCGACTGAATCCGAGCCGATTGCACGCCTAAGAATGATAGACCGTTCAGCCGTATCTGGACTTCTGGAGACCAAAGTGTCAGAAGCCCATTTGTTTTCCTCGCTTTTGTATTCGAGTTAGGAGGTAGTAGACCAGGTCGTCTGTGGGCCTAATTTGTGTCGCATGGTTCCACACTTCACTCGTGCTTGTAGACCCAAGACACGCCATGTACTGCTTTATGAGTTGCAGCACACGATGAAATGCATAATTTCATGTTCCTATGTAATCTAATTACTAGTAAACATATTATCAGTAATCTAAAATTCCAACATTTCGTTGGTTTGAATGAAACTACAAAATAGTATTTGTAATAGTTCAAATATTTTTTAATTCGAACCAACAAGTTTACAAATTTAAATTACATGATTTAAAATTTCAAAATTTGAAGGATAAAATTTATAAATTTTAAATTAAAACGAAAATTTTGAATTTTTAATTTAAATTCTAAAATTTAAATTTGCAACATTCAAAATTTCACTTCGATTATTCAAAAGTTCAAATTTTGGATTTTAGAAATTTAAAAATTCAGTTTTGAAATTGAAAGTCTAAAATTTAAAAATTGAAACATACAAAATTCAAATTTATAAAATTTAAATTTTCGAAAATAGATTTTTGAAATTCAAAAATTTTAATTGTAAGGTACAAAACTAAAAAAATGGATTTTTTTTAAAATCCAAACGTGAAAATTTCAATTTTGAAATTTAAATTGTCTAGATTGGATTTAAGATTCCGAAATTTAGGATTAAACTTTTGATATTTTGGTTTCAAAATTCATACTTTGAAAAAGTTTTTTAAATTTGGATTTTGAATTCTTGAAGTTCGAAATTTGACTATAACAAATTAAAGCAAATGATAAAAACGTAATAGCAAATATTTCTTTTTTCTTGATAATCTAAGATAGACACCATGCTCTACGAGACTAATTACTACAATTGATGGTAATCTAGTTTCTAAGGTAATCTTGGATTTCTTTGTAAAATTATTTGTTGTTTTACCAAATAAAGTAAAATCATATGATTATTTGGATCCATATACTAAACGCACCCTAAGAGGAAAAGAAGGCTCAAAACCCTTAAGGAAGGTGCATCTCTGTACTATTATTTGAAAGTTACATAAATATTAAAATATAAATAAAAAATAGATAATAATTACTTATAATTTATATCGGAACGATGATGCATATATTCATCGCTCAGCTCCAAAACTATCCAAGCATAGCTCCCTAATGTAAAGAAAAGTAGTAGCTGGTGCCTCGCATCCTCACCGATCAGCTCAAAATTTCATTTGCCTCTCCGCAATTTTAAATTCTTTCCTCCCCAAAACCCCACCCACCTCCTCCCCTCCCCGCATCGTGGCGCCCGTCGCGGTCGTGGCCGGCACTGGTGCCTAGGGGTGAAAACAGGTCGGATATAGTCGGGTAGTAGGTCATCATGTATCCTACCCTAATTATTATTTTTTGGATATAGGTAATGGAAAATCAGGTAGGATTACGGATAACGAGTACTTAGTTGAATAGTACACAAACTACTTAGAATCAAAATATGTGATAAAAATAATTTAACTAACATACATGGTCCAATTATTACACATAATTCAACACATAGAGCCAAATTAAGATATAAGATAACACATAGAGTTGAATAAACACACATACTCCAACATATAGTATAATTAATATATAATCTAACACGTAGAGTCCAATAAACACACATAGTCCAACATAGAGTCTAATTAATACATAATTCAACACATAAAAGCCAATAAATATGCATAGTTCAACATAAAGTCCAATTAACACACATAGTCCAACACAGAGAGTGCAAATCACACAGAGACTTCAGCATACATAGAGTTCAATTCAAACATATAGTTCAACATATAGAGTACAATTAACAAACGAAATAAAGTTCATCATACGTGCATAAAAGTCTCAATTCTCAAGTTTCAACATCGTCCTTCATCCCTATAGCATTCATATCTTCAATTAAGGTTTCTATTTTACCCTTTAAATCTGAAATTGAGAAACAACAAATTAGTAATTATGAACAAACACATATACATAATACAAAAAGAAAGCCACATAAGCAAGATAATAATTCACCATTTCGTGAAGCAATCACTCAATCCTTTGTACAAACTAAGGCCTCGATAATTTTAGCATCAAGACGACTACGAAATGGATCAATAACACATACACCAGCGCTAAATGCCGACTCACATTAAAGCTCCTGTTGGTACATTGCCATTTCATCATAGTAAATATACTGAGAAAGTTCCTGTTTCACACATTAAAGCTTACTCATCAGAGTAGTAAATAACACAAATTTGATAACATGTTTTGCTTCCTCCATTGCTCTCACTCATCCCCTGTAACCCCGTCTTGGAATCGAACACCACTCCTCTCACTCATCAATTCAAAAATCTTAAAAGAAAAATCCTGAGGAACTGATCCCACTAAAGACTTCAAACGAGTACAGCTCAAACACCACTTCAACGAACAGCTACAGATCAAAAATCAAACAAAAACCCTACATAAAATCCTAACTAATACATAATTGGAGACATAATCCTAACATAAATACTGAAAAGGACTTTTAATACTGCTAAATTACAGTCTTGTATATTTTGTAAGGCCACTTGAAATTACCTCAACTGGACTTTTGATTAAGTCCAGGTTACTTTCAACAGATCAAACTGAAAAGGAGCTTCTGAAGGAAGTTGCTACATTTGTCTAAAAGCAGATTATAAACTTACTCTCGGTCTTTGGAGGGACTAATTTCTAGTTAATACGAGACATGCTCATTGTGCACAATGTTAACAACATTTAGGATAACCAGGACACTTCACCTGCTGACTAAAGAGTAGCAGTCCTAGCACGATCATTGTTCCATGAGTCATTAGTTTTTATCTTTTACATTTCAGAACATAAATAAGGTTCCAATACATGGCTTATTTGGATTATTTGGCAGGTCAAATAATAGTGCATGGCTTTTGGTGTTAGGAGACGGACAGCTCATCTGCAATTTAGCAAAAAAGAAACCGCAGGGTTTCATAACAACACAATCGGCGATTGGGTCTTTTGAGTCTCATGCTAATAAACAAGGAGCAACGTCAAAAAATAGATTGCTTATTTCAAGTCAAAAAACTAAGATTCTGATCAACATAAACTGAGCCGAGCCCCTCATGCCACAACATTTCAATCATTCTGCATTCTCTGTTAGTATTCCTCTTTGCTAGCAAAGACCAAAATACACAAAGGTCACTCCTTGCAAAACACTCCACTAGACAACTAAAACATAGATATACCTTAGAGCATGCATACAAGACATAATTACCTGAAAGGCACAATAGCAAAGATTTAGGCAGCCAAAGGACAAATTGAATTGCCAAAATAACTAAGCATAAAGTATGATAATGTAAACAAAGCAACATGATAGTAGAATAGTTGGAATATATCATACGGTGCTAGCAGGAGAAGGGCAATTTCAGATTATATAGCCATGTTATTCACAAGTATAAGCAACACATACGCTTAAACACATCTTTAACAAGGTAATCATGATCCACATTTGCATCACTTTAGTATTAGCAAAAACCTAAATAAATTATAAGGAATAAGCTTAAAATGGTCATCGTGTAGCTATGTTGGAAAACAGCTAGATTTCAAGGCTTTCAAGCAGGATTCAAGAACCTGCAGACCACCAGATGCATCATCAGTTCATCACAGCCAACCATAGAATCAAGGCCCTAGGGGAAAATGTAGTCTTCAACTCTGGTGGGTAGTTATAGGCTTGTTGCTATTGTTTCAATCATAAAAAAGTCGCTTAGTTTAGATCAAGAAAAATACAATTCAAATAATGCATTCATGATTATAATTTCATACCAAGTATAAACTGTCATACGGAAAACAAATATATGGCCAATCAATTAACTGCTATTCCATGATGTTCTATTCAGGAACAGCCGAACATCACAGAATTGAATTTCTTGCAAGCATAAATGTTCACTCATAAATGGCTAGAACCTAATATGTTTACTCGTGAAGCATGCACACGCAGACACTACACTTGTCAAGCACGAAGAACGAATCTGCCTCGGCGTTTGGTTCCAACAACCTTGTATGCCAACGCCCCACCACCCAATACACGCAGACACTACACTCTTTTTTTGTCGGTCTATCCATCTTATACAAATTGCACAGGTTAGCTAGCTAGGATTCCAAATTCCATCTAGTAGATCAACCGGAGGGGCAATGAACCATGAACACTATAGCATAGGACGCAGCGATGAATCGCCGATGGAATGGCGATGGGATAGAAATAGGCATATACTCCTAGCATAGCATAGCGGCATGGGGAGGGAGGAAGGTGAAGGCACGCACTGCACTTGAGGAGGCGTCTTGCGCCTTGGCCTGAAGGAAGAGGATGGTGAGGAGGAGCACGTTGGAGGCGAGGGAGAGGTGGTGGAGCCGCTAGATCCAAGAGCGCCAGAGGAGACGGTGGCGCCCACAAGCGAGCACTCCACGTCGCCCGCCGCAAAGACCACGCCCTCAATCGCAATAGTGCTCTCATCATTAAATACTCGATTGTTCGCATTATTGATGGCGCAAGGATCCTTACCCGAATCGGTGGGCGTCGGGAGGCTTGGATGGGCGACAGGCGGCGGGGGCAGACGGGCGACAGGCGGCGGCGGGAGGCCGGCAGGCTGGTGGCGGCGACGAGGAGGTCGAATGACGGGCAGAGAGACGATGGCGCTGGAGGCCAGGTGGCGGCTAGGGTTGGGATTGTGAGTGGGGCTGGGGCGGGGCAGATTCTGAGAGCGGAAGTTGAGGAAGGGTCGGGCGGTTGGCAAGGAGATCGAGGCGGTGGCGGCAGGGAGCACGGGAGGCGGGAGTTCTTGACCTTGGGGAGTGAATGGGAGGGACTGATCAATAGGTTTAGAGTTTCATTTCCGCCAAATATTAGGTTTTAGCATCTGCAGCCCTTAAATAAAATTGGAGCGGTACAACTATATAGAAACATTTCCAAAGCGGTCAGTAGCTTTTAATTAAAATTATTTTTCCAAGTCACGGCAACTTAGATAGCTTATTTTAAAAGCGGCACTCTGACTTTTTAATTAAAATACTTTTTCAAGCGGTATGTCGACTTTTAATTATTATTTTTCAAGCGATAATACGCTATGCCTAATAGACCATCTTGTAGTGAACCGTAGACACTTGCATAGATAACACATCACGAGCAAGGCAAGAAAGAATAGGAAAAGTTATCATTTGCCCCTTCCACCATGATAGCATATCAAATGCTCCATCACCATCATTGAACTTCAATAGTCCTTTACTCATGTAGACATCTAATTCAGACATGTTGCTTTCATTGCCAGTGGTGTGATACAACACATCAATATCAACATCATCGTCCTCATCATCCAATTTGTGATTCTTTGAGTTATAAGCCAAATCACACTCTTGCGAAGTAGATGGATTATTGATACTAGATAAATAAAATGCAAATAACTCATTAATCACATTCATAAATTCCACCTTCTCTAACTCAGCCATCTCATGGTGATATATTTTAGACAAGTACAATTCAACCATCTTGTGTTTGTATCTAGGATCAAGAAAGGCTGCCATTGCCAAAGCCATATTGCTCATGTCCCAATACTTTTCAAACTTTTCTTTCATATCTTCGGCCAAGTTAGAAATTATGATATCACTATGCTCACACCATCTTCCAATAGAAATCTTGATCTCACAAAATTGGATAAGATGTGCTAGGGAAAAGTAAAGTGACATCATAAAACTTTTTCAAACATTTGCAAATATTTGTTGTATTCAACCAATCATCACTTGAAGGGGTGACATATGCATACCTAGCCTTATCTTTAAGTGCAACATGACCAAAAGCATTCTTGTAGTAAATAGTATCTCTTATCATAATATATGTAGAATTCCATCTTGTGGCAGCATCCAAGGAAAGAGCTTTTTTAGTGTCCAAATCACATTCTTTAGCACACTTTTCAAATGCGTCCCATTGTTGAGGTGATCTTTTTACCATTGTTATGAACTCTCTAATATTTCCAATAGAATCTTCAATTATTTGTAACCCATCTCTAGCAACAAAGTTGAATATATAATTTGCACATCTCACATGAAAGAATTTGCCACCACATACAAGGAAGCCTCTAGCATTTTCAATAACAACATCAACCGCAACTTTATTTTAAGAAGCATTGTCTAATGAAAGAGCAAACAATTTCTTATCAAGGTTCCAATTCAATACATTGAAAAACAATGTGTCACCCAATTTGAGCCCTGAATGACCGCTTTCTACATGGATAAAATTGATAATCCTTTTTTGCATGTTCCAATTGTCATTAACCCAGTGCGCTGTGATACACATGTATGCTTTGTTTTAAATTGATGTCCACATGTCCATAGTAAAGCTAAAATAACAAGAGAGTGATTTGAAGTGTTCATACAACTTATTCTTTTCCTCTCTATAGAGATCCATGATTTCTTTACAAATAGTAATGCGAGATTTCACAGGAAAACTAGGTCGCAAGGACGTGATAAAATCAACAAGATACTCATGCTGAGAGATATTAAATGGATACTCATGCATAATGATGGCATAATAAAATTTCCTTAAGTTAGCATCTTGATCATACCGATATGTTGCAATGCCATCAACATTCTGATTTATGAGTTGTTGACCTTTCACCACATTGTGCTTAAACTTCAAATGATTACTGAAAGCCTTTGTACCATTTGAGCTTTTAGCCCTAGTTGTATGTGAACATTTGTTGCATTTACACCATCGTCCTTTGTCACCTCCTTCACAAACTTTGTGAAATATTGCCTCACAAAGGAAGTGAGCTTCTTTCCAGGTTTGGGGTTTGCTTCTTCCTTTTCTTTGCTCGGTTTAAGATTTGCACTTGCACTTGCACATAGGGGTTGTAAAACTACATATATATTAATTTTGTGAATTAAAATTTGAGTTCATAAATGTATGTAAAGATCACATATATTATATATAGCTTTGAATGGCTTTGTTGAAGACACCATAGCCTTGCTCGAGGCTGGTAATTTAAATACGGATGCCATGAACTTGCTCGTAGGGGTTCCACATGTCTTGTTGCTATTTGAGGATGTTATCATAGCCATGCCCTTACCCTTGCCCTTGCCAGTGCAGGTTGTGGTGTCCTTGCTAGAAGTGAATGACTACATTACTTGAAGATCCTCTAGTCGACATAGTTTCGTAGGTGCCGGTTGACGATAACAGTAGCAATATTCTTCACCTTCTTTCCATGGTTGACGACAATAACATCCTCCGTCTTCTTGTCATGGTCCTCCTCTGCATCGGCATCAGCATGCACCTCCTCCACTGTTTCTCCACCACTATTGCTACCTCCTGACCCTCTCATCACTGTTTAAGGTAATCCGGCTCCTTTCGGGTAGATCAATTATCTGAAGAAGCACAAACATAAATGCCAGAAGCACAAATCCAACCGGGCATGCACATAGACATAGTAGTGCTGCAATGAAGATCTGAAGCACAAAAGCGTACCGATAGTAGCATGTGCGATATTTTCGCACAAAAAAACAAACAGACTGCAGCTTTGACGCCGCCTTTTTCTCCTACTGATGTTAAGGTGTTACCAGCATAATGGGGGCAAAGTTAGCTAAGAGTGGACAGGAATCTGATTTGCCAACAACTTGAGAGTTGGTATGTTCATGATGCAATCCGTTTGGTTGAAGTTTAGGGCCTTCTAGTACATAGCTAACATTTTAGCAGAATAGATAACAGATCACATGCCTGCATTAACTTTCAGATCACAAGCAACTGACCTTTTAGGCTTTAGATAGCAACTCATCACCGTCCTACTCTAAAACACAACTGTCTTACAAAGTACTACTTAAGCATCCGAATAATATGCAGCAAATGTGGATAATATGAACTCAGGATGCATCATTCATACGTTCAGTCCAAGAAAATTTTGTGAAAAGGATTTCAACAATGCATAGCACAACTGGAGCTGCAAGACAGGTGATGAATCACATATTTGATCACCAGTAACTTCTTTATATGTTACAGCAAATCTATTTGGGTTACACTTGTTTTCCATATACCCTCACTATAAAAAGAGGAAAAAAAGGTTTCAGATGTGATATAACCATGAACTCAGGATGCATCATTCATCCAAATACTCTAGTTTGTAGTGTATTGTTTAGTCTCCCATCAAATCATGAGCAAGGTCAGATTATAACCCAATCACCAGCATCAAATGCACAAGTTGCACAACATAACTAGTCTTGCATAGCACATGACCTGATGAGCCACTAAGTCAGCTACCCAGTAAAAAAGAAAAATTCATCGATCTCTGTAAAATGAAATGGTTATTCAACTTCACCAAAATATCTCAGATATCCAAAGAAAAAAAAATCATAGGTGGATCCATGTTATGCCAGGAGGAGGGTGCCAGGTGCACTTCAATTTCCCCTAGTATAGCCCACATATACATAGGTGTGCCCCTGGAGACGCAAGCCCAGTGCACCCACACGACCACACCCATGTGGTTATATACATGGCACACCCTCATCGTTTTCATTTCGTGTCCACCACTGGAAAATACAACAGATGGAAATGCAGATTGTACAGCACAATCTAGCCTTGCATACTACAGTTCCTAAAGAAATAAGACGTCACAATTCAAGATCACTAGAGACACGCTAACGAGTTGCTCAGTGTACCAAGGACTTCTCAAACAACTAACAAATACTGCTGCGCTACCACATGAGGTGAGATGAAACAATTCATTCTGCAAGCCAGAAAGCGCAAGAAAAATTATCCCAAATCAACAGCACTCTTGGTCTCTCAAGAAGTCTAGATACTCTAATCACAAACATGAGTAGATGGCAACCCTTAATTACATCTGCCTTAAAACTAGCAGACAATTTCCCGTCTCTAGTGACCCTAAACTCAACAGAAAAATCTCATCTAGCAGACAATAATGCCTCTTACAACCAAAATCTGCCCCCCTAAATCTAGAGTTCTAAATGGGGTCGGCACGTCAACTCCCACCGAGAGATTGTCACACCCGTGGCCTCCGAGAGATTATCAGGGCGTGAGCAGACCTGCAATCAAGGAAATACAGAGCAATCCGAGGAGAAGTTCTCCAGGGAAAGAACTCAAGAGGAAAAGGGGAACGAGAGGATGAGGGCAGGGAAGGAGCTTTCGTATTTCTCAAGACATCAATAAGTTGATTACAACCCATCGCAACAACCTATTTATACTTCCTTGCCCGAATTACAACTCCACGCTTTAACTTTTACCGTCTGAACACAATTACTGCTATTACCGCTAGAAAATGACAACGCTCAGATTTACTACAGTTAATACTTGCCGCAACTCATTCCTCTGCTGTTAGATGCTTCAGTCATTAACGCTCCTGCTATTCTCCGCCCTGCGATGCCTCAGACTCAGTATCCCTTAACACAACCTTCCCGCCAGAGTTGCTCTGCTTCCTTGTCAACTTCAGAAACTGATTCTCCCGATCCGCCGTCGTGGTCGTGACACTGGCCCGCCCTTCAGAAGTTGCTTGCCCCCAAGCAACTGCGCCAGGAAAACGATGCTGCAACACAGCGAGATCCTCCCAAGTAGCCGCATCAGCTGGAAAACCAGTCCACTTAGTCAAACCTTGAACAATCGCGGAATTGCCCTTCTTCACCAACCGACGATCCAAAATTTGTTTCGGCTCGGTATCATGAGTGTCCAGTTCAGCCAATTTTGGTAATTCCGCAAAGACCGGTGTATAGTTAGGTGTAAACTCCTTCAACTAAGAGACATGAAAGACCGGATGAATCAAGCTTTCGGCCGGTAAGTCTACCTTGTAAGCTACTTGACCCATGCGTTCCACAATACGAAAAGGACCATAGAATTTATGTGCCAGCTTGGGAAAAGGACGATTCACCAAAGAAGATTGGGCATATGGTTGTAACTTCAATAACACTTGATCACCCACCTGAAAGCAGCGTTCACTTCGTTTTTTGTCTGCCTGAACTCTCATTCTGTTCTGTGTGGCGGCAAGGTGTTGTTTAATAATCTGAGAACAGCGTTCCCGTTCCAGTAACACCTCCTGGACCTCCGGAGGCTGGTCAGATCGTATAGGAGGCAGAATTCCGTAATTAGGCTCAGCACCATAAAGCATTTTAAAAGAACACCCCGGAGAACTGTGAAAACTGGTATTATACCAAAATTCGGCCAATGCTAACCATTTCTTCCATTTGGTGGGTGCGGAATGAGCAATGCAACGTAAATACATTTCCAAACACTGGTTGACACGCTCGCTCTGCCCATCCGTCTGTGGATGATAGGAGGTGCTGAGTTGCAATTTAGTGTCCAAAGCCTTAAACAATTCCTTCCAAAAACAACTAGTGAAAATACGGTCACGGTCTGATGTGATAGAAAGAAGTACTCCATGTAATTTAACCACATTCTCCAGGAACACCATAGCAACCTTTGGTGCTGTAAATGGGTGGCGTAAAGGAAAGAAATGAGCATACTTACTGAGTCGATCCACGATTACCATAATGACATTGTATCCCTTGGACATTGGTAATCCCTCTATAAAATCCATAGTAACAGCTTGCCAAACCGAAGAAGGAATAGGAAGAGGTTGAAGTAAACCGGCTGGCAGACTGTGCTCACCTTTGGCCTGTTGACAAGTTGTACATTGCTTAACATAATTCTCCACCGCAAGCTTCATACCAGCCCAACTAAAATGTTTCTTAAGACGTTGGTAGGTGGCGTGGATACTCGAATGCCCCCTACTGGACTCCCATGAAACATGGCAATAAGTTTAGTGTGTAGAGCAGAATTGCTGCCGATCCAAATCTTGTCATTGTGACGGATGATGCCCTGCTGTAATCGGTAGCCATTTTCATCTGGACTTGCCAACGCTAACTGAGCTAACTTTTGTTGTGCTGCCGCATCCGTCACATAGGAATTGATAACTTCCTGTATCCACATGGGCTGGACATCGGACTAAGCACGAATAGCCATCAGGTGACTTGTTCTAGACAAAGCGTCAGCCACGACATTGTCTTTACCTTGCTTATACACAATATGAAATTGCAGTCCCATTAAGCATGTCATCGCCTTCCTCTGCATGTCTGATTGCAGCTGCTGGTCCCCCAAATAGCATAAGCTTTTGTGATCCGTGCGAATAACAAATTCCTGACGTTGCAAGTATGATCGCCAACGATCGACAGCAAGAATGACTGCCAAGAATTCTTTCTCATAGATTGAGAGACCCTGATGCACTTTACTCAAAGCTTTGCTATAGAAAGAAATAGGATGACATTGCTGTAATAATACTGCCCCAATACCCACATCACAAGCATCGGTTTCAATCTCAAAAGGCTGATCAAAATCAGGTAGTTTTAAGACGGGTGTTGAAGACATAGCTTCTTTCAACCTTAAAAATGTTTGTTCAGCCTGATCATCCCAAACAAAAGCCTTCTTCTTAAGCAAGTTGGTGAGCGGTTTAGCAAGAATACCGTAATTTTTGACAAACTTCCTGTAGTATCCCGTAAGACCAAGAAAGCCCCTCAACTCAGATACATTCATTGGACGAGGCCAATTCATCATGGCAGCAGTCTTTTGAGGATCAGTGGAAACACCCTTGTTAGAAATGATATGGCCGAGGTATTCCAGCTGCTGTTGGGCAAAAGAACACTTAGACCGTTTCACAAAAAAATGATGCTGCTGTAACAGTTGAAGCACAGCCTCCAGATGGCGAGCATGAGCCGAAATATTCTCACTGTAAACCAGTATATCGTCAATAAACACAAGGACAAACTTCCGCAAATATGGTGCCAGGAGAGAATTCATCACACACTGGAATGTAGCCGGGGCATTTGTCAATCCAAATGGCATGACGCGAAATTGATAGTGGCCATGATAGTTTTAAAAGCCGTCTTGTGTTCGTCTTGATCATTCATGCGAATCTGATGGTAGCCGGCTCGCAAATCCAACTTAGTAAAGTACTGAGCCCCTGCTAACTCATCAAGCAATTCATCAATAATAGGCATAGGAAACTTGTTCTTGATAGTCATGTCATTGAGACGTCGATAATATATACAGAAACGCCAAGTACCGTCTTTCTTCTTCACAAGCAATACCGGAGAGGCCAATGGCCTGACGCTAGTTGTAATCAAACCAGATGCAAGCATGTCAGCCACTTGATGTTCGACTTCAGTTTTGTGGAGAGGAGAATACCGATAAGGACGGGCATTCACCGGAACCGAATGTGGCAATAAAGGAATAGTGTGGTCATAAGCTCGATGGGGTGGAAGCCCAGTTGGTTCAGAAAAGACCTGAGAGAACTGCTGTAAAACACGGTTGATCTCTTCTGGAATTAGGTGTTGTTCAGGGGATGTATCCTGTTGTACAAGTGCCCATGCGACAATATTGCTCCCTCGTCTCCACTTCTCAAGTTTATTGATAGTGACGGCTTGAACTTCAGTGGAACCTGCAGATGTTACTCCTCGCAATATCACCGATATAACTTTGTGTTGGAACTGCAGTGTTTTCGCTGTCCAATCACAAGTCATTGGGCTGTTAGCCTTGAGCCAATCCATGCCCAATATTGCATCATATCCACTTAACTCCAGTACTTTGAGATCCGTTTGAAAAGTATATCCCTGTGTCCACCACTCCAATTTAGGGACCCAACTATTACAGGTTAAAGCCTCCCCATTAGCAACTCGGACAGTAACTTCAGGAGCACTCTGTGGCACACAACCAATCTGTTGAAGAAAATGCAGATTAATGAAGCTGTGGGAACTCCCAGAGTCTACCAGCACCAACATGACTTGATTTCGGACCAATGCCAGAAGACGAACTGTGTCATTTGTGTCAGTACCAGCTATTGCGTTGACAGACAATTGAAAAAAATCGGCCTTATCAGACTCAAGGGTCTCAAGGCGATCCAATACCTCATCCGACAAAAACTCCTTTTGTTCATCAATATGTAGGGCTTGTAATTGAACGGGGGCACGTTTTTTACAATTAATTTGATGATTGGGTTCATATTTCTCGCCACATTGATAACAGAGGCCATTAGCACGACGATAATCTCGTAACTGGCGAGCTTTCCACAAATCACCTGGTGTCACCTTGCCATTGGTAGGAGACTGATCTACTTTCGGCGCACTCGCCAAATTGGGTTTCCATTTTTTTGCACGTTCTTTGATATCCTGCTGAATCCGGGCTAACAACGCCGCTTGATCAACCGAAGTCGGTATCATGCCTTGAACCTTATCACGCAACTCCGGTTTCAACCCATTCACAAACTGGGAGACAAACAATTCATCATCATAATGAGGGTTGTAAATGGAAATATCATACATTAAACCTTCAAACTGAGTCTTATAGTCCTCCACGGTACCGGTTTGTTTGATATCCAGCAACTGGCTCAAAAGTCGACGATGATCGAAGGAACCAAATTTACTTTCAATAGCATCCGCAAAAGACTCACAATCAGCCCACTCATTCTGAGTTTTGTACACCTGCCACCACCTAGCAGCATTGCCATCGAGATGAAGTGTTGCTGTGGTCACCCACAAGGGTTCGAGAATATTGAAGATCTTAAAATAATCCTGACATTTATCTCGCCAGATTCTAGGATTATCTCCATCAAAACGCGGAAATGGCAACTTCGGCAATGGAGCCTTACCCATACTAGTCATGTCCCTCTGAATACGAACACTTCCGCCCGAGCAACCCTGACCATCAGAACTAGTACTGTGCCGATTTGCCGGCGACTGATGCATGTCCTCATCAGAGCGAATGCGCTGTCCTGGAACGCCCGGTGTAAACAATACGCGATTCTGCTCCAGAATAGGACCTTCTGCATGCCGAGAACGATCAGGCATGCGATCAGTTGTCAACCGTGCCACTGCCTGCCCAGTCAGTTCCATCTGCTTGATTAACAACTGCTACTCCTTAGCATGATGTTCCACCGCTTGGGTGGTCAAATCAGTGCGAGCCACCAGTTGTTGTTGCGTAGCGTCCAGTGTTCCGACCTTAGCAAACAACAAATCAAGACTCTCCTTAATAGCATCCAATTTCTCCTCCGATCGCTTGGATGTTTCTCCCATGGCGTCGAGGACGAACAAGGTCTGCACCGAAGGCTTTGGGGGCGCCGTGGTGATCGATTGCCAAGTCAAACGAACCAGTATTGGGGCTTTTACCAGGATCAATTGAAGTGGAAGACTCCAACTTCGAGTTCCCGAACCCGCCGTTGGATAACTTTTACCGTTCAACCGAGCAAATCACTCGATCAACTCACAGCGCACGGCAGGATCGACGTGAATCTGATACCATTTGTCACACCCACGGCCTCTGAGAGATTATCAGGGCGTGAGCAGACCTGCAATCAAGGAAATACAGAGCAATCCGAGGAGAAGTTCTCCAGGGAAAGAACTCAGAGGAAAAGGGGAACGAGAGGATGAGGGCAGGGAAGGAGCTTTCGTATTTCTCAAGACATCAATAAGTTGATTACAACCCATCGCAACAACCTATTTATACTTCCTTGCCCGAATTACAACTCCACGCTTTAACTTTTACCGCCTGAACACAATTACTGCTATTACCGCTAGAAAACGACAACGCTCAGATTTACTACAGTAAATACTTGCCGCAACTCATTCCTCTGCTGTTAGATGCTTCAGTCATTAACGCTCCTGCTATTCTCCGCCCTGCGATGCCTCAGACTCAGTATCCCTTAACACAACCTTCCCGCCAGAGTTGCTCTGCTTCCTTGTCAACTTCAGAAACTGATTCTCCCGATCCGCCGTCGTGGTCGTGACAGAGATGAACAACTGGATCCATGCTTAGTAGAACAAATCTAACAAAGGACAGGCGCACGAAGCAACCAAACCAAAATAATACACACATACGAGACCGTTGTTAAAGATAGGATACACATGCGGGGAAACAATGGAACATACATAGGTCATGGGCGATTGAGGCTAGAGAGGTAAGAAGAGTATGGTGGTACCTTGTCACCAAAGAGGAAGATCCAGACGAGGCCAGCGGTGGCGACACTGCCCCAGATGAGCACCGTCGATGAGAGCTAGGACCACTTGCGGTAGATCATGTTCGCTTCTTCCTTTCCTCTCTTATTCTGGTGGATGGAGGAGAGATTGGGGAAGAAAGAGGGGGAGGCGCTGCGTGGAGGGGAGACATGGCGTGGAGGAGCAGTGGCGGCTAGGGGTCGATGGCCTGGCCACAGCGTGGAGGGGCGGCAGCGTGGAGGTCTGAGGTCTCACGATTTAGGTCAATCACCGAATGAGGACACAGCTAGGAGTGGGGACTCGGTGCCGCGGCAGCCCACTCGGGGAGGAGATGGCCCAGATGGACTCTTGGGCTGGGAGCTGGGGTCCGAGAGTGACAGTTTCACCGGGTACCCAATGAAAATTATCCATTATGTACCCACATCCAACTCGTTTTTATCGGGTATATTTTATCCTGTATCCGATCAGTATTCGAACAAAAATTATCCGAGTAGTACCTGAACCCGTACTCACAATTTGGGATAAATTTATCCTGGATACAGATACGAGTTGGATATTACCAGACCTGTTTTCACCCCTGCGCTCACTCGTCTCTTCGACCTCCTCCACCACTCCATCGCCTCCGATCGTGCTGACCGCTTCGCCGTGGCGTTTGCCTCCGCCTCCGAGGTCGGGCGTGGTGCTGGGTTCCTTGAGGGGTTCTTCCGATATCTCCTCCCGCTTCCAACGTGGCACCGCTCGCGCACTTCCACGCCTACCAAATCATATCTGAGGTGCGTGGAGGAAATTTGTGAGATGTTGTCTCAATTCAAGATTTTTTTCCTTTAGATGGAGTGTTTGTTTTAGCCAAGTTCAGTTCTCGTTAGAACTTGAGAAATTTGTATAGCTATTGTAGGCAAGGTTAATGTCGTGTTTGATGCAGTTACGAGGACAGCTTCCACTTAGATTGCTTAATTGCTAACATTTGCAATTCTCCATGTAGATCTGTTGGTGGCAAAAAATATGATAAAAGATTGATCGGCTCAAACACATGCAAATGTTGGGTTTAATTCTGATCCGTAGCATGTCAGCCGATTTGATCCCGTAATCAGCAAGAAAAATATAATATAAACAACTATTTTAGCCAATTAGTTTTTTTTATAAAGATCATATCTAAATAGCTATTTAGCCGATTAAACCATACGTAATGATAGATCTAACTAGCTTATTACAGCTGATCAGATGGTTTTGTAAAGATAGATTTTCTTGAAAATAGCGATACGCAACAAGATTAGAAAAAAACAAATCTAGTCAGATTGGTATAATCAAAGATGATAAAAAATTAGTGATGCATAATCCTATTGATCGGGAACGAATTAGAGAGATTCTAAATTATAAAAGCTACTCCTAATCGACAAGAAATAAACAAAAAGTAGGTGCAAGTTGTTTGTGGTTGGTTATCTTTTGCATGTAGGCTAATAGTATCCTTCTCCGATTCCTCACAAATCATACTACGTATCAGCCTCCAACTCTTGAGGATAAAATTCCTTATTTGAACCTATATTGATTAGAAGTCCATATTTATCCTTACCTTATAAATCAATCATACATCTTGCCAAATTCTGGTGCTAAAGTATGCCTTCTATTTTTTAGGAGATGTTAATTTTCCAAAAATCTTGTTTCACTGGCTTAATCATGAATTACCACACCATTCTCACAGTTTTTCTTGGAAACTGCTCCATTTACCATACCGCAACCTTGTGAACGTGCAATTTTTTCGCATTAATTGCCATTGAAACTTCAAAAAATTTACCCACCAATGCCACCAAGTTTATGTCGAGACCTGAATATGCAAATTTGGACCTCATGTGTATATCGTGACTAGTATAAGATCACGCTAGTGCACACAGATTCAACATAGATGAATATCACAATCATACATGGTGCTGAAACATAAAAAAACTTCATAGATTAAATAAGATATAGTTGAACAACCTTAGAATCAACCTTACACTTATTAGGCCTCGATGGCTCTGAATCAAAGTAAATAAACAGTAGTAGAACGAAGAACATCGGTGAATCCCATTAACAAACTACAGGCATCCGACAAGATACAACTCCTAGATAATCGCCTCTTTGTGGAACTCCATCACTTTCGAAGGTGTAAACTTCTGCTCAACTGGTGTTTTGGTTGTTGACAAGGGTGAGTACTTAAAGCACTCAACAAGTTGTACATAGAATGCAAGTCTATTATACTACATACTTGGTGTATTCCAATGAATTGCTAAGTTGGTTATTTTGCAATAAATAACATTTACAAATGAATAATATAAAATAGATTGAAATGACAGTAAAACAAATAATAATAAATAATAACTTTCAAGTGTTTCTCAAGTAAACTTGGCTTCCAACCCTAAATTATATTTCCAACTTTCTAATTGCATCGAACCTTTCCATCCAAGTTTCATTTTACAAAATCTAACTCTTAATCGTAATTCCCGAGCATTGCTAAATACTGCGAGAATGGCTATTCGAGTAGGTTTGACACTTTGCAGAGGTTATACACTTTACCCATACGACATGATTGTCTCTTGTTGCCATGTAATTAACACACTTCCTTTGGTATGTCAGCAGAGAGATCATGACAAAACCTTTACAGAGCTCTGTCTTAACCCAGTACTACCTGCTAAAGTTTCAACACTGATAGGACTGATTACCATACTCAGAGCCCCCCTTGTGCTATATGAGTTTACCATATAGTCAGGATTCACACCACCACTAGTAGTACCAAAGTTAAGACATTGCAAATTAATCAGCTAAGTCTGTCCCATTACAGACATGTGGTTGCATGTATGACTCAGATCAAATGCTTGTAAGATTAAGTTCTTAGGTTAACCAAGGCAAAACTTCCAAAAAGACTCACAATAACCATTAACTATATCACCAACTTTCATTCATAAAAGGAAATAATGTGACCGCCCACATACCATATTGGCCCACCATAATTCACAACTCTTGTCACTTAATTCAGTCTAAATAATTTACCACCTCAGTTGATTATTATGCACCATGTGCTATCAACAACATTAACAACAATGTGTGACAATATCTCACACACCAATTCATAACATGTTGCATATTCCATTAAGCAAGATTCACTCTGCTCAAATAAAATTGTATGGTTGTGCAAACCATTCACGTTCTAGCTAACCCACATTAAAAATTAATAGTTACCAACATATAAGAAACCATACTAGGGTGACAAATGAATCATGGCATACAAATAATAAGATTGACATAAGTTCAACTAGGTTGAATAATTAGAAATTTTTACGGTTTTAGCCTGTTATGATTTTTTCTTAAAATAGCCTCTGTAGAGATAAAATTACAAATCTGCCCCCCTACCTGTGGATTCTGTGGCTCCCATGCGCTGCATAATTTTTTGCTTTTTTTCGCGCCCAGGCCCACCTAGCCGCATACGGGAGGTGCTGCTCCTAGTCAGGCAGCCAAGATCTCGGTGCACTCTGACTGCCAGGCGACTATGGGGCCCACCGTACTACGCTCCTGGGGCGCTGCTGTAGTCGGTGCAGCACCCTAGCGCCGTTGCACCTGGTCGATTTTTCTTTTTTTCAAGAACGTTTGTAATATTTGTAAATTAGCACTACCGACTGTAAAATTTGAATTTTTTTACTTTAGTAGCCCTCTGCGTATAATTTTTTCTGGAAATAGCCATGGTCGCGATGAAATTTCAGAAGTAGCCCTCTGCGCCAAATTTCAGCGGACGAGAAACACTAGAAATTTTTTTACATATTTCCTACAGTTCGGAAGCAATGATAATTTTTTTAAATTTGGCCCTGCAGGGGAAATTATTGTCTAATTATCATCATGGATAGGGAGAGCTAGAAATTCAGAATTTTTTACTGCTTTGTCTCGTTCATAAAATTTTTTGCAAGAGCAACCTCTGGCATGAATTATTCACGGAACTGGCCCCGTGGCTCGACAAGATCATGGTCGGAAGGTGCTGCACCATCTGAGCTACGAACAAGAGGAACCACAAACGGGAGGAGCTTCACTGGGATGAGAAGCGGCTGGGACATCTCCAAAGCGTTTGATTCAGTCAGTTGGGAGTACCTCATTGATTTATTGCAGAGATTGGGTTTTGGTCAGAGATGGCGAGATTGGATTTCTTTACTGTTAATGTCTTCCTCTTCAAAGGTCATTCTCAATGGTCAACCTGGGAGTGGTTTCCAGCACAGGAGGGGTCTTCGGCAAGGTGATCCGCTGTCGCCGATGCTCTTCATTATTGCTATCGACCCCTTGTTTTATATCCTGCAAAAAGCGTCCACAGATGGTTTGTTGCTCCCGCTGCCTGTTTCCACGGCCGATAAGAGAGTGCTTCTTTATGCAGACGATGTGGCAATTTTCGTCAACCCCATCAAGCAGGGGGTGAATGTAATTTCTGCAGCGTTAGCGGTGTTTGGAGAGGCTTCCGGCTTGTGCACAAATGTCCACAAATCCGAAATCTTTCCAATCAGATGTGAGGGCTTCGACTTGGCAGATATTTTTGATGGTTTTCAGGCGCAGGTGAAGGTCTTTCCGTGCAGGTACCTAGGGCTACCGCTTCGTCCGTCAAAACGCCGTAAGTTGGACATTCAGCAGATTATTGATAAAATGGGTGCAAGGTTGGCAGGATGGAAAGGTCGCCTACTATCCAGGGCAGAACGGCTTGTTCTTGCAGATTCTGTGCTTTCGGCGCTTGCCGTTTATCACATATCCATTCTTTCGCTATCCAAATGGGTGGTGAAGAGGCTGGACAGGATCAGGAGGAACTTTATATGGAGGGGCGAGCCTAACTGTTCTGGGGGCATTGCTTGGTGAGCTGGGGAAAGGTTTGTAGACCTAAAAATCTTGGAGGCCTAGGGATCAAGGATCTTCACAGGTTTGGGTGGGCCTTACGATTGCGTGCTCTATGGCAGCAATGGAAGCAGTTCAGGAGGCCTTGTGAGCAGGTCACGGATTTATGTGATCGAACGGACCTCTCCTTATTCAGGGCGAGCACTTCCGTTCAGCTAGGTGATGGGAAGACAGCTAGATTTTGGGGCTCCCACTGGCTCAATGGGATGGCCCCACGAGAAATTGCACTGAACTGCCATAGTTTAGTGCGTGCGAAGACAAGATCGGTCTATGAAGAACTAACAGATAATGCTTGGATTAGACCTCTTCGGAGGATATCTTCCATCCTTCAGCTTCAAGAATTCTTCCTCTTGTGGCAGGCAATTCACTCGGTTGTGCTTCACAGCGACAGGCAGGATGACATTACCTAGAAATGGACAGTTGACCAAAAATATTCAGCCAGGTCAGCCTACTTGGTGCAGTTCCAGGGTTCTGTCACCAACGTTAACTTTACCAGGATTTGGAAGGCGAGTGCGGAAAACAAGTGCAGATTCTTCGCCTGGTTGTTCATTCATGACAGGCTTCTCACGGCGGACAGGTTGGCGGCGAGAGGATGGCCTAATTGCTTTTATTGTCCTCTCTGTGGCTCGGAACCGGAATCAGCGGTGCATCTCTTCCTTCGATGCTCCTTTGCTAACCTCATTTGGACGTGTATCTTTTCCCAAATGCAGCTTCGGTCTCCGTTTCCTCATATAGGGATCTCCATGTCGGGATGGTGGCAGCCCATCCCGCGCATAGTGACGTCGCCTTCGCGCAAGCAGGTTGACAGCACGCTCATTTATACTCTGTGGAACTTATGGAAGGAGCGCAATGCCAGAATCTTCAACAATATATACCGGTCTACGGACGTGGTCTTGTCTTTAATTCATCAGGATGTTCAGAACTGGAATTTAGCTTTTCACAGCGGTGCCCCTTAGACCTTTCTCTTCCAGTCTTGGCTAGAGAAAGGGGTATGGCGATTTCGGATTTCCTCCTGCCCCGTCCTTAGTTTTCGATTCTTGTAATTTTGCTTTCTGTTGGGCTCGGCTGCAGGCTAGTCGTCTTGTTGTAGGACTATGTTTTGGGATTCTATCTTTCTTTAATGTATGGCAGAGCTCCTGCCGTTTCTTCAAAAAAAGAAGCGGCTGGGAAGCATGCGAAGCCAGGAGGTAGCAGACGGAGGCGCCAGATGCACATGAAGCACTGGGAGTCTTTGCATGCATCTGGTGGTCCCGGCCATTGCATGTAAGCCCCACATCCGGCGACTTCGCATGGCTAGCAGAAAAAATGAAATTTAATTCGCGTGGCTGGCGGAAAAAAATGAAATTTTTAGTCTTGTAGCCCGATTTGTATGTTTTTATATAAATAGCCATTGATCAGATGAAATTACAAAAATAACAAAACAATTGACAATTTTATTTTTGTTCGGTCGAGAATTTTTTCACTCATTTGAATAAAACCCGACATTGATATTACAAAATGCGATAATCGACAACTACAATAGCATGGTAAGTGAACTACGATATGCCTTAGGGAATTCATAAAACTAGGATATAACATAGGTATAAACCTCTGATGAAGGACTAAGTCACAAAACCATACATTCTATGGCCATGGTTGTCAGAATAGGGTATGGTCAAATGGACGATAGGGATATATTGATTCCTAACTGGGTATTACGTTTGGATACCTGATAGGGCTTAATGTAATATCATCATCAGGATTTGGAGGACTCCAAGGACGCAAGGTTCGTGGCTTAGGTGGCATAAATCATCATTTGTATGGTTAGGAGCTAGCTCTCCTTCAGTGCAGATTGAACGTGCTCTTGCATTATTGCTTGAACGACCTATTGTAGTAGTGTTTGAACGGCCTACTGTGATAATGCTTGAATGTCGAGATCTAGGTCATATGAAATCGTCGTTGTCATCGTCATCCTCATTTGTATAGTTAGGAGCAAGGCCTCCTTCGGTGGCGGTTGAACGTTCTACTGTAACAGTTGTGGGTGGACCTCTACTCCTCCAGTTAGATCCTCTTCTACATCATCTGTGTGAACTAGGCATCATACCCTTGCCGAAGAATATATACATCGCTACGAATTCTAGGATATCTTTGTTCAGCAACTCTTCATCCTTTGGGAATGACTAACACACAAGACGAGCATACGAATTAGTGAACTTATGAATAATGGTAGAAAGACTAGTAGGGTGAACAAATAGGAAATAACTAACCTTAATATACTCTGCATACTGATCGGGTAGCATCATTACCCTATAAGATCTCGTAGAGAAACCTGTAGCAGAAGGGTGGTCAGCTAGTTCGCACACCTTGAAATACCTTTGACACCACCCTTGCTAGTGCACCTTGAGATCGTCAGAGGTCATAAGGCTTAGGCCAGATGTTGTCACCTTATGCCTCGATGATGTGGGATGCCACTCTTGCAATTTGGACACCACTTGACTTAGGTTCTCCTCCTTGAACGGATAGTCCTTCCCACCACGCATAACCTTTAACATGTAATGAAGGGCTACGCTGCTCATATCAGGTGTCCACGAGAATGCTTTGCTTGAGGATCCAGCCATGGTGAAGTTTGAGTTGGTGTGTATGTGTGCCTGCGGTTTGGCCTTTATAGTCTCGAAAGGGTAGTGTATGGACTAAGTGTTGGAAGGTAAGATTCAAGCATGAAGATGAACAGCAAAATGCTGGGGTGTATAGTCAAGTCGGGCTGAAAAGGTAGTCATACATGCAAAGTGTCAGTACTGACAAATATATTGTGCAATAAGTGGTCACTTCAGAGTAAAAAGTAGGCAATGAGTGGTCATTTCGGACTATGCAATACAACTAAATTATTTTTCCTAAAAATATGTATGTACGTAAATGTATTTGTATGAACCAACTAAATCACTATACTGTTTCTATAATCTCTTTGTTCCTATTAGATTCTTCATACCTCATAGTGAAATGAGGCATGATCGTCAACCTGGTGATGTTTTTGAAGTGCTTGATGGTTTGATGTTCAAGAATGGATTCCTGTATAAAAGAGTTGCTCTTAGTTCTTTGATTTACTGTGGGATACAACCAACGGAGAATGAGTTTCGCAAGTTCTCTTCTAGTTCAAGCAATAGAAGTTCTGCTGATGACTTGGATTTGGCCTCCAACATCTATGGTCCTCAAAAGAGGAATGAAATATTAAGGCATTGTCTTCTAAAGGAATCAAATCTTAAAGCTTCCACAAAATAATAAAATTTTGGTGTGGTCATTGCTGTTGAGAAAGATGGTTTTAAGATAACATTGTTACTACGAGGAGATAATTATAGAATACATAAGTTAAATCAGGCAAAAAAACCAAAAGCGATGGGAGGCAATCGAAGAATACATAAGTTAACAAAGCAAAATATGATATCTGAAAACCACTTCAAAAGACATCCATGACCAACTCTGTCCCCTTTGTAGGAAACGAACTACTTTGCATGAATAGCGTACAATACAACAAGGATAGTTACATACACAATCTTCTTTAACCACTTGACATGATCTAAAATACGCTCCATCTTGAACATCAGCATGTTCAGCCTCTGCTCAAGCATAAGGTCCATCCTCTCCTCCATAGAAGGCTGCAACCTCTGTGGTACTGTGGTTGTAGGATGCTTCATCGAGGTGTCCACTCACTGGAAATATTAGCACCCTACAATCTACGTGATGAGGTGAACAAGCTTTTAGGCCGCGCAAAGAAAGGAGATCTCTCCGAACAACTACACAACTCGAATAGGAAAATATCTTGTTTACAAGAAGGAAGCAAACTAACTTTTCACTTATAGAGAAAAAAGGGCATTTGTAGAACACCCGGCCGTTATTTTCCTGAGCGTTAGCGTAGAACACATTAGCTTGCACATGGCAGTTAGGACAATCGATCTTCCTTGCATTGGTAAGCGCACGAACCCTCCAATTTCCTGAGCTCGCCATTTGAGACATGGCCTTTCGAGGCAAGGAATGGGACGAGAGCAAGGATATGTGGAAGTGGAGCTGGTATGAAGGCCTATTTATAGAGGCAGTGCATACATTCGGCTGGAACAATGGAGGCAAACAGAGATATGTAGGGGCAAGTTGATATTTTCATGCACTAGGGGCAAAAGAAACTGTAGTTCCTGCTCCGCGACAAATCAGCTCACAAGAACTAGAGTAAATACTTCAGTTCTATTTCCAGTGTTTCATTTCCCTGCATCCAATAGCCTTCTGTTAGCATTTGTTTCTGACTAGGCTTTGACACTGTTTCTATAATCTCAACATTCCTATTAGGTTCTGCAGACCTCATATTGAAATGAGGCGTGATCGTCAAACAAGGAAATGCTCCAACTCCAATTAATCAAATCTTGAACCTTCCACTTCTACTGAAAATTATGAAGGATCTGCAGTGACGGTTAGAAAGCAGGATATTAAGAAAGGTTGTGTAGATAAAATTTTTACACCTGATGACCATCAGAAGAAGATAATATTCATTAATGATAGCGTGTAGTAAAATCAACCTGACAAAGCTAATGGTAGAGTGTGGTTAAATCAGCCTGAGAAAGTGCGGGAATCGCACAGTCTCAGAGCCTTTTTCAGGCCGATGTGAGAATTCGCTGCCAACAAAGCTATTGCACTTGAGTTATCTAATCGACCTTACAAAGTTGCTACCCATGAGTTACGTAATCATGATGAATCATTGCTTTTATCAGGCGAATGTGAGAAAGCAAAAGATCATATGTGCAATTTCACTAAAAGAAGCTGCAGTTCCTGCTCCATGACAAATCAGCTCACAAGAACTAGAGTAAATACTTCCGTTCTATTTCTAGTGTTTCCTTTTCCTGCATCCAATAGCCTTTTGTTAGCATTTGTTTCTAACCAGGCTTTGGCACTGTTTCCATAATCTCATTATTCCAATTAGATTCTTCAGACCTCACATTGAAATGATGCCTGACAAAGCTGCTACCTGTGACTTGTCTAATCGGCCCGACAAAGCTACACACCCGTGAGTTGTCTAATCGCCTTGAAAAACCATCGCTTTTATCAGGGAATCACAAAAAATCATATATTATGAAAGGAACATACCATACCAACATAGTAATAAAGATTATCGTTATCAAACTACTACGAATGGGCCGAAGGCATACATGAATTACATATATGAACTTCATTACAGCAATACAACCAGCCCGCATCCTGGAAACCTCAACTCTGATCCGATTGCCGCTTTCTCGTACAACAGACTTGGTCTTCTCGGTATGTAAACTGGTCAGGTGCGTGCGTCGTGCTGCGCAAATTGTACTGTGTATCCTGTGTTGTGCGAGGGGCATCGTCAAGCTAGCTGGGTCCTAGATGTTGGGCGCCCAACATGTCTGTTACCCACCCAGTAGGTTGTATTGGTACGTACTGTTAGTGCCGTGGCCAAAAGTGAGTGCAACCAGTAACGTACAATACACGAAACACTCACCGATGCTGGCCGCAGGGTCGTGGAGTCCTGTGCCCACTGGGAGAACTCGTCCCTAAAAACCTGCGACTACGTAGTGTTAGCATGTCTCCACATTAGTAATCACTTCAACTGGACATACATACCTACCATGGTGCACACACAGATGATGAACCTACACCATAATCATGCGTGGAGTACGGGGTGTAGGTCTGGCCAAACCAAGTCTGCTGAGGTGGGTGCTGCGGTAAGCGTGGTGACACGAACCTACTGCAAGTCGAACTTTCTGGTGGCAAGTCCTGATGGGGCGTGTCCTACAAAAGAACATGATTCAAACAGAAATATTAGGCACGCCAAATAAAAGGTATGTTGAATATCACGTAATAACTTCAATTAAAGAGAATGTACTTGAAGTGGCGCCTATGTAGATGATGTGCCTGCACCAAAACCGTGCATGCCGTGGGGGGTGTAGGTCTGTCTGAAGCTAAAATCCTACGGTAAACATATCTTGGCACGACGCATTCTACACATAACTAGTAGGAGGCAAATCTGCTCAAAGTAGTCTGGTCTCGAGTCTGTGTTCACCTTGGCAGCTATATATACTGGCGATGGAGCAGATGATTCATCATGGTGCCTAGATGATGATGGCAGGAGAGAGCGATCCCTGTGTGCACACTGTAAAAGAACATGGCATGGCCAACAAAATTACATTGCGTAAGTATTACGTCGTTTTTGAACGAAATATATATGTCATACCTGCGTATCCTAAAGGCCAGGCTGAGCTGAAGACGAGCGAGCGAAGCTTGATCATCTGTCGGCCGTGCTCAGTCGGGACGACATAGGAGAGAGGGGTTGGGGCCTCCGCGAGCACTCGATATGGCGACATCACTATGACGTCCGCACGTAACAGTCTTGATGATGCCCTTCGCATCATCCAAGATGAAACATAGTACCCCAAGCAGGCCTATAACTGTGTTGCACTTCTCTTGACGTAGTGCACTAGAAGCCTCGTCAATGTTACAGTTTGCATGGTCGAACTGCATGAACAATACGAAAAGTTGGTTAGACATGAATAGAACGTACATTGTGCTCATACCGTGTCGTTCTAGTGTGTTGTGTGGTGCAGAGGGTGGTCTGGACCCAACCGGTCAGCGTGCGTGACCACCTTGGGTTTCTGAGGAGTAGGTTCCGTAAGTCTAGCATGCGTAGGTGGCATGTACCACTCCAAGAAGGCGACATACGACTTCAGGTCATACGGTCAATCTCAGCCACTACCTGCTTTGTGGCTGACTGCTCCCACGCAGTGGTCCACGGTAACTGTATTATAAGCCAATCATCGCTCTGTCAGCCCTTTTGAGATTGCCTACAACAAAAGAAATTTGTAAGTTATGAATTCGAATTACATCCTAGTAGGCTAGTAGAAAAGCATAGAATTGAAATTTTCACTTACCTATGCACTTTTTGTGGTAGAGATGGGCCAACCGAGGGGGGATTTGTTGATGAAGTCCAAATTGGTGCATCACTTGAGCTGGGAAATACGGCTTGACCATGTGACCAAACACCAGGTGACATGTCGTTAGCCAGTAGTGAACATCCTGGCCTCACTGCTCTCATAATCCATGCGGCGCCGTAGGGAGCAAGAAATGGGTCGTCCATGGCTACCATATGATGTCATCCTCGTGCAGGGTCTCAAAGTAGTTGTGATGCTCTGGGCAGACTCGACAAGGCCTCTCTCTTGCCCACTCAAAGCCGGTCCGTTTGCAATCAAGAATACCCAAAATTTGGCCAAAAATCCAAAATTTTGGCAAAATTCAACTAAACAAAAAATAGTTCAAACTGTGTAAAAAATTTTAAAATTTATTTTGGATGCTCTTGACACAAAAATTATGTTCTCATAAAAATTTCAGATTATTATCAAGTCTAAGGAATTTTTAAAAATTCAAACATTGCTACTGCCCCGAGAAAACACTAACCGGCAAGTTTGGTCCAAATGAAAAATGGTCCAAACCATGTTAGGAAATTTAGAAATTTTTTATTCATGGTTATGATGCATTACTAATACTCTCATAAAATTTTTAGATAATGTTCTAACTCTCTGAGTTTTTAAAAATTTGGAGAGTGTTATTATCCTGTTAAAAGGCAGACCGACAAAATTGAACAAAATGAAAAAGTCCAAACCAAATTAGAAAATTTTGAAAATTTTTATGGATGGTCCTGATGTAACATTTATATGTTTATAAAATTTGTAGATGATGATCATACTTAAATAATTTTTAAAACATCTAACGGTGCTACAGCCTGATAAAAGGCTGATGATCAATACGTAGATTTGCTTTAGCAATTAAAAAAGGTTGAAAATTGTTTTATCGCATTGTTTTCTTGCATTGTTGTATGTAGTACTCATTACAGAGGTGACGAACTGTACATTTGGATATAATGCCATGCATCATTTGCTATGTTAGGTACTACATGGGTGATATCCTAGATTTGTTTGTGTTTTATGGCGACGGCATTGTTCGAGAGGGTCCATATGGGGTGAACCTTTCGAACTGCGAATGAAAGGTGATACAGGCTCCGGGTCTAATGAAAGGTGAACTGCTGAGGTATTATCCTTGGTTTCTGCTGACCCTGGCGTCCTCCTTGTTGTGCCATGCGACGTTTGCGGTTATCATCTAGCTCCTTGCGCTTGTCCACCAGTATAAGTGCCTTGTTTACTAGTTCTTGAAAATCAGGAAATGTGTGGGTAATCAATCCCACCTGCAACCCAGTGTTAAGTCCCTTCATGAAACGAGACTGCCTAGCCTTATCTGTTGCCACGTCCTCTGGAGCGTAGCGTGCCAACTGAGTGAAGTTATTTAAGTAATCAGCCACTGATTGGCCTCCTTGCTTTAGCGCTCTAAACTCTTCCTTCTTCAGCTCCACAAGGGCCTAGGGGCCATGCAACCACACCAACAAACACAATCATCCCATAAAATAGTTCAATACAACAACAACAACACACATCTAAGTTCGAATTCAAAAGACGCGACTCTAACAAGTGAGTCTCAACACAAAATCCGACAACTATTAGACCCAAAGAACTCAGTCCTCAATCCATCCTGGCTGTGGCTCGCCTGGCGCGTACCCTGGCGGGTGAGCTGGCATTGGGGCAAACTGATCCCAATGCCCTCCCACCGTGCCGGGGCTCCACTGCCATCGATCTTCCGCACGGCTCGCTCGGGCTCCTGCTCCTCCTCTGGCTCTAGCTCTTCTGGTTCCTCCTCATCCTCTAGCTCCATGCCGACCTCTGGCTCCCCTTGGCCATAAAGGGCCTCCTCAAGCTCACCGATCCTCTGAACGGCATGCATCCTGGTCTCTCGCAAGGCTCGCCGGTCTCCTCCAGGTGCGGTATCTCGACATCACTCTAGCGTAGCCATGTCCATGGCCTCCTCGAGCCACAAATAATCCGCCCCAGTGGACGACATCAAGATCGCCCTCCGGCTCCAAGCGCGCTCGATTGGTCCACCGCGGGGGTGCACACGAAAGCAAAGTCCCACACTCATAGCCGTGATCACGCTAACCTTCCGAAGCGCTAGCCGGCACACTCTCAATGCCCGCCAGAGGTGGCTCGCTTCACCACGAGGTGGAGCGGACGACCGCACGAGCATTCTCCCGCATACAAGGTAAAGGTCGCCTCCCACCGCGGTTGATGCCGTTGACCACCCAAAAGGGACCAAAGAGGGCGGTCAAAACCTCCAAGCACCTGGAGCATCCTCCAAAGCTCACTGCAGAACCTCCGTGGCCTTCCAAGGAGTGAACCATCCTCATCTGCCAAATCAACTCACAAGACTAAATTTTTTAAAAGAACACAAAAGTAATAGTAAAATGTAGCATAGGTATGAACTAAGAAAGAAGGGATAAGTCAAGATTTCATTGATTATTCTTGCCCAATTTTAATCTTTAGAAATTAATTTTTTTATCCTTTCTAGAACGGCCAGTTTAACCAGGGTTAAGTCCTACAACAAGATGGCTCGATATTAACTCTGTCGGGACCCGAATCAAGCAATCCGGACCCTCAGGTATTCTCAGACTAGTCCAGGATCACGCTAGTACACACAGGATAAACAAGTTGAGATACCACAATCATACACAGTGAAAATAATAATTAAGTACCTCAGACATAATTATAACGAGTTACACGACTTTATGGTCACCTTACAATAATTCGTCACGCAGGACGATAAATTCAAAAGTAGCACAAGTTCAATAGCGGAAGCAAAAGTACGTCAATGAACCCCTCGTTCTGCCATAGGCAACTGACGAGGCTCAACCCTAATTCTCCGGACCTTCGTTAAACTCCTCCCAAGCTGGTGTTGCTTCTTCTTCTGAGGTTTTTGTTGAAGCAAGGGTGAGTATACAACATACTCAACAAGTCATGCACAATGCAGTTCTATTACTACATGCATGGCTTATTCCAAAGGAAAGGCTTAAATGGTTATTTTGCATGAAGCAGCATTTCTTTTAACAGATAGTCTTAATTAGATTAAAAGCGGTAAAAACCATTACTATAGTAATTAATTTCCCAACTCTTTTCCAAGAGTTTGGCACACAGCCCTAAGTTCAATTCACCTGCCTTTGGCACACAGCCACTCATTCCACATTTTATTTTAAAAATCTAACCCTTGACTGTAATCCCCGAGCATTGTCCAATACCGCGGACGCGGCTATTCGAATAGATTTAACACACACTCTGCAGAGGCTGTACACTTTACCCACAGGATACATTTGCTCACCACACAGGTAATTGATTGCAACAAAGAATTTCAGAGACTAACACCTAACCTATGAACCTCCCCAGTATTGCCTTTCTAACACTTCCCTCACTCAGAGCCAAAGTTTAAAACAAGCGAATACTGTTGGATGGGTACCAAGCCGTAGCACAGGTACGCTCCCCCACACGGTTACACTCTTGTGTAACTGTCGCCCCGAGGTGTCAAAGGAAAGATATTAGAACCCTACTAAACTAGGTCTGTCCCATTCCAGACAAGTGGTTGTACGAGTAACTCAGTTCAAAAGCTCGCAAGGTGAAGTCCTTAATCTGCCCAAGGCAAGACATTCTTCTCAGAGATCCCAAGACGCAGATCTTCACATTACTCAATTCATCCTGCTACACACATTACACTCGCACAAAGCCATCTTGCCACTTGCCCCGGTCCAAATCATTTCCCATCCCGGTTTGCATTTATGCAACACATGCCAATGCCCACTTCATTGTATAAGTAGAACCACAAAGGTTGCTACCCTCCAAATTCATCTCATGACATCATCGCATTATTCCAAAATATATTCCATATTTGCTTGGTCAATATTCTTTTGCAATTTAAAGGTTATTCAACGATACAAGCAACTAAGCAATCTACTCACGGTCTAGCCTCCCGTGTTGGCATAATAATAGCAACCAACTCCACTTAATATATTAGGGTGACAAGGATTTCAGGGCATACAAGTAATACAACAAGGTGGCATAATCAAGGTGGGTGTATTATCTACTCTACCCAATTTAATCAATGTCATTTTTCTAATTAATATAGCATGCATAGTTTAAATTGAAATACATTTTAAAAATCTAGGAGCAATATGGTCAAAGCATGACTTGCCTTCAAAAAGTAGTTGACCCTAATCTGGAACTTGCGACGGTTCTCCGAAATCCTCCTCGACAACTTCCGGCAACTCGGAGTCTAATCGCATTAAACAACATACAATAAATACACAAACAGATAGCAAGATCAATTCTAAAAATAAAATAAAATTCACCAATAAATAGTTCACATTTTTAAAAAATTTTAGGAATTGGAATCGCCCAAATCGGAGTTAAAACGCAAAAGTTATAGCGATTACAATTTTGTAAATCCAATTAAAAGAAAAATCCGAATTAATTTATTTATTTTCCCACTGGAAAATCCTAATAAATCCTTCGGCTTGACACGTGGCAGCACCAGAGTGAGCCACATCGCCTCGGGTCTATGGACCGGGCTCACGGCTCGGGTCGGGTTCACGGTGAACCGGGTCCACCGAATAGTGACACTGACCCGTGGGCCCTTCGGATGATGTCATGCTGACGTCAGCCCACACGGCTTCCTCATGTCTGGCAGGTGGGCCCGACGGAACAGTGCGCTCCTCTCAGATGATGACACATGGCGCGACCCTATTGGTCCACGCGGTCACACACGTTTCCGCCCGTTGGATTTGAATCCAACGGTCCGCCCACCCGTAGTCAACTACAGCCACGTGGCACCATCCGATCCGCTCATTTGAATTTCAACGGTCGGATCAAGCCATGGGCGGCTGCTAGGGTTTTTGGATCGCTACGTGGCGAGATTTCAGCCACTGATCTAAGATCCGACGAGCATCATCAACCACGTCGAAGATGGCTACGTGGACTCACCGGCGCGGCTGGATGAAGATCCAACAGCGGCAGTTACCCGAGCGGTGCACTGTTTACCAAACCTACGTGGTTTAATCCAAGCCGAATATCCAAGATCTAATGGTCAAGATCTATCGTTACCGATCTACGTGATGCAATCTGCACCGTTGAGACAAGATCCAACGGCCATTTTCAGCGATCTTCTACTGATTCGGGCGCTACTGGTGGCGGTCGGATTTGAAAGACCATGTGGAGGTCTATCCTTGTGTGTGATGAGTAATTGACAAGAGTTGAGAATGGTTTGATTTGAAATTGAGTTTGATTTGAATTGGATTTCGATTTGAAGCAATTTGAGTGTTGGTTGCTTTTCCTAGGGCTACCCGCTTGGGGCGATAGCATCGGACCGTTGAGCGAAATTATGATTGATTAATGATTTTGGGATAATCATTGAAAATATTTGTGGGCATTGCTATGTGAAAGGTTTTCCTTGTCTTTGATGGATGCAGGGCATCGGTGCTAGGTCATGGTGAGGCGGAGGATGACCGGGACTAGGCGAGGAGCGTCGGAGGTCCAGACGGTCGGTAGATCGCCAGAAGATGATCGGAGACGGAGTCCGGGCAAGTCAAGAAGACAAGGAAAGGAGATGATGCTAGCTAGATGCCGCGTGGATCAATGAGGGCCGTCGGATTGCGGTCTAGTTGATAGGTTAGCGGGTCTAGGTAGTATGCTTTGAAAACCGTGCAAGAAAACCCGGTATGTGTGTGGGTTTTTGGTTAGCCCTTGCATGGCTATGTGAGTGGATCAATCCTAGCCCTTAGATGAGTGTCCTAGGGTTGAGGGACTCATCCAAAGGTGGTAGGTGGCCCAAGAGTAGTATAAATAGGGGTGGAGGGGTGGCCTCCTCTTCTTGAAGGTTTGAGTTGCTCCTTTGAGCTTTGCCCACATGAAGTGAGGCTTTGTAAACCTTCCTACCAGAAATACAAAGAAATTTCTTTACATTATTGTGAATTTAAATTCCGCATTTACATTATGTCCTTACTTTACGCAATTTAAATTCAGCATTTACGTTACGCATTTACTTTCCCGCAATCTACATTCATGCAATTTGGATTTGCCTCCCCTCCTTCTAAATGCTGATCTTGGATGTTTTGAGTGTGTTCATATGGTTTTACATCTCTTTTGGACTCTTTGATTGAGTAGAGATAATCTTTTCTTTCAAGTTCCATCTCTGTCCAGAACTTGTTCTTCGCGCAGTAGTTAGTGTTTGATTTTTAGAAAAATATAGAAAAATCATTTTTGAGTGATTCTTATTGGAACTTGTGCATAACTCATATATACATCTTTATAAAACTTTTGGAGTTCACTTGATGCACCTTTTTGGTGCCATGTGGTGAAAACCGAGCCCCAAACTCTCTGCTCGAAGTTTCCTGACTGTCTGTTCTCCTTGATTTTTGATGAATTTTCTGTAAGGTATTTTGAAGTGAAATTTGGTGGAGTTCTTCAAGACTCAACTGATCATAGGAAGAGAATTTCTTATAATTTGTTGAGCAGCAGATACCCACCAAACTCCTGTTAAAAGTGAAGATAGTTTCTGGAATTTCTGCTCTTACTTTTCTAAAAGTGGCTTTTATGATTTGAATTGATCTTTTTCTAAAAGCAAGGGTAGATTTGATTCCTTCTTGATTTGGACACTAGACAACTAGAATTGTGACTAAAAAATCCTCACATATTCTATGGAACTCATCCATGCATGCTAGGGGTACACATAGTTGTCTAGTTGTTCGGGTTTTTCACGATTTCCCTTGCGCGATCTTTTCAAGGTTTTAGTTGGAGTATTTTGGGGGAAAATTTATTTGCGACCATTCACCCCCCCTCTGTTCGCCATCTCGATCCTTCGGGATTAAGGATCTACGGCCATTTTTAACGCATCTAAACGACAGCTACGTGGACTTATCAGAACCGCACGATGACGATCTAACGGCCAAGATCTACCGAAGTCGTTCAGGCCTAATTCTTCGGGGAGGGAGACGTGGCGTTACCTCTGGCGTTGGATGGAGATCCGACGGTCGGGGGTGTTCGCAGGTGTTGACGAAGGTGCGGCGGCGCTTGGTCACCGGACTTTGAGAAGACAAAGTAGGCGATGGCGTTTCCGGGCTTCTCCGACTAAATGAAGTGGCCCAGGTGATGCAGCTTGACACGGCGAACTCGGCAAGGGTCTCGGGTGCGGCGGAGAGTGATGGTCGGCGGTGGGAAACAAGGAAAACCGAGGCGGCGGCAATGCCAACTTCGGTGCGCAACTAGGAGAGCTACGGGGCACGACTGTGTGCGAGCGAACGGACAAAAGTTGCGGGGCGAAGGGACAAGTTGAATGCGCTATAACACGGGCACTAGGATGCTTCGGAAAGTGTGCAAATCGACCGCAAATCTTCGGTAGCCAACCAACTCTTAATGGCGACGGCGGCGCGACTGTTCAGCTTCCGGGCGACGTGGCTTAATATGGTTCGTTCGATTGGCTGCGATCCAACGGTGCTAGAGCTCGAACGATGCGGCTTCGGCACCACCATCCGATCACGATCCAGCAATCAGTATGAAGCGGCGGTTCGCTCACAACATGATGGCGAATCAGGTCGGCTCGAGTTAATATGATCCGACGGCTCTTGCGTGCTGCGACGCGGCCCAACCTCAGCCGTCTGATGGAGATCGCCTGGCCCGGAGCGAGCGGCGCTAGGGTTTCAATGTCGAGCAGGCACGCAGTGTTGGGCTTGGCCCAACATCAGATGTAGCGAAGCATTTTCCGGTTTTTAACATTTAAAATATTCTCAGAAAATCAATCTAATTATTTAGAGTACTAAAAATACCCAAAAAATTCTAGAAAAATTCCAGAAAATATTTTAGGGCATTTAGAGCTTAAATAAAATATTTTTATTTATTTTTGATAATTACTTTTCTGATATTTAATTATTCAAGAGAAAGATAAATTCAATTTAAACTTAATTAAATCCAAAAATTCACCAAAATTCAAATAAATTCAGATAACTCCAAAAATTTAAATTAGGCCAAATTTTGGGATGTTACAGAAGTCATCTTGTAAATGTGAGGTGTTGAGTCTAATGGGCACAAAAATAGTCAATTTTGCTTCACTTTTATTTTAGCATTTTCATTGTTAAGCTAGTGAAGGATTCAAGTATGGATCAAACAAGATTCACCCAAGTTGCTATAGGGACTCTAGAGAATTCCAGAATTTCACAAATCATGGCAAATACACCTAGAGAAGAAACTTAGTAAGTAAACGCAACATGTTTTATCAAGTTTTTCTTTTAAAGCTTATTTTTTAATTTTGCAAGCTTGGCAAGATAAATGAACATGGACATATCTAAGCAAGTAATTTCCTTCATAATATAGCATGGTGTATAGAACGAAACATGGATCATTTGCATAATAGACAAAGCTCATAAAATGAAAAATCAAGTCTATATGCAATACATGAGATAGATTCTTAAACTCACCCTCAACATGTGATTCAATTTTAAGTACAAATCTTGTTTAAGTTGAGTTATTAGCAAAATTAAGCTCAAGAAAGATATCTATTGAAGGATCAAATATAACTCAATTAAAAACCAGAAACACAGAATAGAGAGAAGAAGATAAGAAACTGCAAACTGGGTAGCTATAGAGCAAAGATAAGATAGTAGAGAACACTATTGCTTAGACTCGCTCTTACCTTCCCCAATGACTGACATAGGGAAACTGCCTCTAGATCCCAAACTAAGCAGTGCACACAGACCCTGTCTACCCAAGGGGCCCAACACCTGCTAGACTTATAAGACTGAGGGAACTCAACCTAGAGAGAAGAGAGTACATCTAATTAAGCATGATAACAACTAAAGCACAAGATGAGAGGTCCATGCAAAAACATACCAGAAGTCTAAGTGATATGAACTCATAACTCTAATAAATAAAACCCATAAGCACCCAAAGCAATACAAAAGAAAGGAAAAACTGAAATAAAATATAATACATAATATACAGATCAGCTCCCCCTCACAAGACCGTATGGGCACACGACTCCAAGCTTACTCCTCAAGGCAACAAACCTAGAGCTATCCAAAGGCTTGGTAAAGATATCAGCCAATTGGTGGTCACTCTCCACAAACTGGAGCACTATGTCTCCTTTCTCCACATGGTCTGTAAGGAAGTGATATCTAACATCGATGTGCTTGGTCCGGGAGTGCTGCACTGGGTTCTTGGCAATGCAAATAGAAGAAGTGTTATCACAGAAAAGTGGAACACTCTCTATCTCTAACGCAAAGTCCCGCAAGGTCGATCTCATCCAGAGCACCTAGATACAACAACTAGCTGCAGCAACATACTCGGCCTCAGCGGTGGACTGTGTGACTCCAGACTGCTTCTTAGATGACCAAGAAACAAGAGAAGTTCCAATGAATTGGCAAGTGCCAGAAGTGCTCTTCCTATCTATCCTACAACCAGCAAAGTTTTCCAGTTTCTCATACATTGCATTAATCCATGATTCATCGGATAATGCATGAGTAACATCCTTTGGCTCGAAAGAGGCAACAAGGTAGAGTGAAGGCAGAAAGAAGATAAGCCTGATTTTGAGTGCGTCACACGCTCAAACAGATCACCAATAATCCGCTCAAGTGGATGAGAACGTTGAATGTGGCGGGGTGGACCAGAAGTAGAGTGGCCTCTACCTCTTGAGCAGAAGAGGTAGGAACAGAGCCACTTACTGAAGGAGAGTCCGAAGGCAAGGGCTGATCTCCCTGAGGTGCAGAAATGGAAACAGGAGGCACCTCGGGTGCAGAGGGGATTGGATCAGGTGGAACACCATCATCCTCATCCTCTACAAAGATGGTCTCAGAGGGATAAGAAGAGCCCGAAATATCGTGTCTAGCTCTTGGGCTAGCCTCATCAAAGGTCACGCCACGTGTCTCTATGATCCTATTCACATCACAACCTGCACTTATAGCTATGAGAAGAAGTCAAGTAACCCAGAAAAATACCATCAGAAGAATGAGACTCAAACTTATCTAGGTTACTAGACTTCAAGATAAAACACTTACAACCGAAAACGCGAAAATGAGAAACACCGGCTTTCGCCCATACCTCAACTCATAAGAAGTGCGATGCAAATGTGCTCTCAAGAAAACGCGATTGGAAACATGACAAGCAAGAGCTATAGTCTCAAATTTCAAAACTTCCTAGAAGTATCAGACTATCTAGCATCATCCTGGCCATCTCAACCAGGGCCCTATTCTTCCCTTCCACTATGCCATTTTGTTGAGGGGCGTAGGGAGAAGAGAACTGATGCTCTAAACCAGACTTCACATAGAAACTCTCAAAATAGGAATTCTTGAACTCGGTGCCATTATCACTGTGTATAGCTCGTAATGCACCTGGGATTTCAATAGACAACCTACTAACAAATTCCTCGAAGTGAAAAAGTCTCATCCTTCGAGGCCATGAAAAATACCCACAAATACCTCAAAAATCATCAACAATGACAAGGACATACCACTTCCTCTTGCCGATCAGACTCTAGCCGGACCAACAAAGTCCATATGTAAAACCTGTCTCGGTGCATCACCATCACTACTGGATCGGAGAATGAGAAGCAAGAATTATCTTGCCATGTTGGCGGGGAGAGCAAACTAAGTTTTTGACCATTTTGAGTTTGGGCAAACCACTTAATAAGATTGCAACTCGCTAACTCGTCAAATGATCAAAACCAATGTGACCAAGTCTCCTATGCCAGAAGGAGAGATCACAGGACTCAGAAGCAATCAAACACTGAAGATAGTCTCCAGAAGAAATAGAAAAATCAGCACGAAAAGACTCTCCCAAATCTTGAAATCCCGCAAACTAACTCTCTTGATGAATCAAGGATTCTACAAGCATTACTCTTAAAGCTTACCTCGAAAGAGTCATTGATAAGTTGAGAAACAGAAAGCAAATTATATTGTAGCTTACTCACTAAGGTAACTTTCTTAAGAATAAAATTTTCATTAATGCAGACGATACCTTTAGCAATGACTCTACCTGAAGAAGTATCCCCAAAAGTGATCAACTCATCATCGGGGGCTCAGACTAGGGAAGAGAACCAACGTGAATCTCCAGTCATATGGTGAGAACAACCGGAGTCAACAATCCAAATATCTCCCTTCCTCATCTGATGAACCTGATCAAGTCAAAAGAGAGAGAAGACTCAGAACTGGGATAAAGTAAGGACCTGGGAACCCAATACTAAATCACAAGATGTCTCAATGTACCAGCTACAGAAGAAGAAGACTAGACTCTAATGTCTCTCTGATGCTCGACTCTCACAAGATCAAAAGAAGCAACTCTAGTAGAAGGTGTAGGAGTTGTCACTGGTTTGGCCTGCCGTGGTGCAAAGGCTGAACCATCCCAACGAGACTGCTTAAATCTCCTACCTGAAAACACCTCATGCCGCTGATATATACCTTGATGGGAAAAACGAGGAATATCAAAAGGATGGCGGAAAGATCGACCACGAGCAGCTCCAGGACTAACTCGATCAATAGCATGAAAACCGAGTCCTAAATGCTGCCCAAAACAAAGCGACTCTCTAACTCGTCTAGTAGCATTGTGTGCCTTAGGAGCACTCGAGTTTGGGGATGACTCTGAATACCACTAAGAGCAGCAACATGCTCACGCCTTGTGATCTTGGTGTGCCTAAAACAAAATCTACTTGGTGACCATCCTTCTTATAGAAAGTGCATGAATATTTCGCCTTGCTAGAGGCAGAAGTGACAGGAGAAGCACCCTTCTACTCAGAAGTCCCATAGACAACCCCAGCGATCTAAACACAGTGGTACTCACCCTGGGAGCTACCACAATCTCTCCACTCTTGGAGCCACGCACAATGGTAGGAGGATGAGTCTTAGCGTGCTCCAAATAGTCAAATCCTAGACCCTAATTAAATCTGCTAATTTTTTATTGGTCTAGAATGAGGTTTAGCTTTTTCTTACCTCCTACAAACTTCTCGAGAGTGCTCATGAGATACTCACACTCTCGGAAGAGAGAGGCACATGAAAAACAGGGATGAGAGGAAGAAGAAGAACCAGAAAGAGAAGAAAAAATACCAACATGTGCATTTTTCTCCCTCAGCACGGCTGCCTCAATCTTGAGGACCTCACAAGAAACGCAAGTAGCTTCTTTAATCCTACGGGCTTGGTCTTCTAACTTCTTCCTAAGTTCGACTTGGATTTTATCCAAGTCCCCCTCAATCACAGAACAATGCAAGCAACTCTTATGTGACTTATCTAGTAAGTCCTTATCAAGTTTAGCACACTTGACTTTTAAAGCTTCATTGTCAAGTTTTAGTTGCTTACATCCCTCACATGAGCTGATAGGGTCTTTAGAAGCATGCATTTCAAGTTCATCATTTCTAGAAGAAAGCTTTCTAAGGTGAGCACTCATGGAATCAATTTCAGCAAGTAACTTAGGGTAATTTGAGCACGAAGGAGTAGAGTGAGCATGAAGAAAACTAGCATCCAAAGAAGAAACATCAACAGAACAAGTGCTAGCAATCTTCGACCTAAGACTTTCAAGATCAGTTTGCACACTATCATGCGAAGTCCTTAGGTTCTCAAGCTCCACAAGCAAAGCATCACACAAAGAATAGTCATTAGTGACTCGGGAGGGAGAAGATCTAAGAGAAGCTAACTCCCGAGTCAAGGTACCTACTTCCTTCTCAAACTCCATACACCTAGCTCTAGCTCTAGTATGAAATTTTCTAATTTATAAAAAGCTTAATTGAGCTGGTCACAGGAAGGTACCTCGTCTGAGTCGCTGTAGAGCTCGAAATCGCTGATGCCGTTTGTGTCCGCCATGAAGCACATGCCAGAGAAGTCGTCGTTGACTTTCTTCTCTTGCGGATCATCCTCGCCTTCGTCGCTCAATGTCTCCATGTCAGAGAGGCTGATGTCGTTGAGGGTGGCGAGGACGCAGTGGAAGAGCTTCTTGTTCTTCGAGAAGTTGCGGTACTTCTTCTCACGCGCCGGCTCGCAAGGTGAAGGCTTCTTGTTGCGGTTCTTGTCGGTGTAGTCGTTCTTGCTCGAACCGCCGGAGTCGTTCTTGCCCTTCTCCAGCTTGGGACAATTCACTCGAATGTGGTTGGGGCCACCACATTTGAAACAGGTGACCATGCCACCTCTCTTCCTCTCTCTCACCCTCTTGTATGCATGAGAGAATTTGTGAGCTAAAAGAGCAAGCTCATTTTCTAAAAAAATTTTCAGTTGGTCATCGCTTAGCTCGCAAAGGGCGGAGAGAGAAAATCCAATAGAAAGATCAACAAAATATCTAGTGGGATCAGTGACCAAGGCCATCGACTGAGATTTCATCTTACGAGAGACGACATCGATCTCACGAGTCTTGAGTCGGGAATAGAGCCCGTCAAGAGTCAAGGTCAACAAGTCGGTAGTGTCCTTGATGGTGGTCACTTTCATCTCCCAAACACGAAGATCGAGTGTGGTCAAGAAATGTCGAGCGTTATCCGAGTTAGGGTATATGCAACCAACAGCTCAGAGATTGCTCAAAATTTTTATAAACCGACCAAAACACTCATCTAGCCTCTCACCAGCGTGTTGTTCAAATTTATTGTGCTCACGCTTGTATTGATCCTACCTCACGGTCTTGATTTGGGTAGTGCCCTCATAGTATGCATCGAGGGTCACCCAAATCTCGTGAGCGGATCGCAGGTGAGAGATCCGATCATACTCACTATGGCTGAGTCCCTGTATGAGAATGTTTCTCGCCTTAGCATTTGCCTCAACGTCAGCCATATTGCCGGCCGTAACATTCTCATCAGTAGGAACCTCATATGAGAGCTTCACCTTCTGTCATATCAAGAAGCCCTGGGCAGTGATGTATGACTCCATCCGGGACTTCCAAAATGGAAAATCGACACCACAAAAGATGGGAGGATTGGTGGAATACTTGTATGTCGCTATGACTCTTGAAACCGGTCAAGATCTATGGAAGAGCAAAACCGGCTCTAATACCAATTGAAGTATCGAGATAGCGAACAGAGGGGGGTGAATGGTCGCAAACAAAAATTTTCCCCAAAATACTCCAACTAATACATCGAAAGAATCGCACAAAGGAAATCGTGAAAAACCCGAACAACTAGACAACTATGTGTACCCCTAGCTTGCATGGATGAGTACCATAGAATATGTGGGGATTTTTAAGTCACAATCTTGATTGTCTAGTGTCCAAAATAAAAAGGAATCAATTCAACTCTTGCCTTTAGAAAGGAGATCAATCCAAATCACAAAAGTCACTTTCAAAAAAGCAAAAGCAGAATTTTCAGAAATTATCCTCAATTAGAACAGGTGGTTGGTGGATTTCTGGTACTCAAGAAATTTTGAGAATTTTTATCCCCATGAAAAAATGAGTCATAAATAACTCCACCAAATTTCACCTTAAAAATACTTACAAAAAAATCAGCAAAAATCAAAGAACACAGATAGTCAGAAACTTCGAGCAGAAAGTTTGGGGTTTGGTTTTCACCTCGTGGCGCCCAAACGGTGAAATAAGTGGACTCCAAAATTTTTCTAAAGATGGATATGAGAGTTCCACACCTTTTCTAATAAGAATCACTCAAAAAATAATTTTTCTAGATTTCTAAAAATTAAATACTGACTGCTGCGCGAAGAACAAGTTCTAGTTGCAACTTGATAGAAAAGATGATCTCTACTCTATCCTAGAGTACAAAATAGATATAAAACCATATGAACACACTCAAAACATCCAATATCAGTAGCATTTAGAAGGAGGGGAGGCAAATCCAAATTGCAAGAAAGTAAATTGCAGGAATTTAAATGCTGAATTTAAGATATAAAGTAAGTGCGTAATTTAAATTCAAGTATGAATGAAAAAGATTTGCATTTCTGGAAGGAGGAGGTTTACAAAGCCTCACAACAAGGTGGGCAAAGCTCAAAGAAGTATAAAAACCTCTACAACCTTTAAGGGGAGGATGCTACCCCTCCACGCCTATTTATACTACTCTTGGGCCATCTACCAACCTTGGATGCAGCCCTCAACCCTAGAGAACTCATCTAAGGGCTAGGATTTGCCCACTTACACAGCCATGCAAGAGCTAGCCTAAAACCCACACCAACAAAGGGTTTTCTTGCATGGTTTTCAAAACATACTACCTAGACCCTCTAACCTATCAACTAGACCACGATCCAACGGCCCTCATTGATCCACGCGGCATCTAGCTAGCATCATCTCCTTTCCATGTCTTCTTGGCTTGCCCAGACTCTGTCTTCGATCATCTTCTGGTAATCTCCCGACCATCTGGACCTCCGACGCTCCTCACCTAATCCCGGTCATCCTCCGCCTCACCATGAACTAGCACGGTCGCCCTGCAACCATCAAAGACAAGGAAAAAACCTTTCACATAGCAATGCCCACAAAGATTTTCAATGATTATCCCAAAATCATTAATCAATCATAATTTCGCTCAAAGGTCCGGTGCTACCGCCCCTAAGCCGGTAGCACTGGGAAAAGCAACCAACACTCACTACCTTGAAAAAGGTCCTCGCGGCGTTCATAATCGCCATCGCGACGGTTTTGAACCGCCATAGATTTAGTGCCATCGATAATCGAGGATTATCGCGACGGTTCTAGAATCGCCACAGATAAAATTATCGATGGCGGTTTTTGGTTAGAATCATCGATAACGAATATCGATAGATGTTCTAGTTAAAAATCGCCATCGATAGTACTAGTATCTGTGGCGGTTGTTGGTTAGAACCGCCACCGATATTTGGTTATCGCGACGGTTCTAACAAACAACCGCCACAAATACTAGTACTATCGATGGCGGTTTCGCTAGAACCGCCACCGATATTCGGTTATCAGTGACGGTTCTAACCAAAAACCGCCACTGATAATCTCACACAGGAAAATAAAAAATTGGCATTTGTGGCAAGCCTCAGGCAGCGCTAGCCATGCCCTCTGAGCAATATGAACCAACTAGAAATCTAGAATTTCACAAAGTATAATGCATATGAATGGACTTTGGTTTTAGAAATAGTATGCATAGAAGTACTAGCAGGGAATCTTGAACTACAAGTATTAGGGCTTTATCAGAGCCCCATTCAAAATTTTCTAGTTTCTACTTGATAGAAGAGCAATAGCAAGATTAAAGCAAACATGATGCTCATGTTACCTGAGTAACTTAGACGAGTTATAGATCAACTAACGGTACACAAGTAAAAGCAACTAGAATACCCATACTGCTACAGTATCTTTGGATCGATAAACTACAAGAACAATCGGCAGAACATTATCACAAGGCTTAGGAGTTACTAGGAATGACAGCAAAGAAATGATAAACTTCATCTTCATCGAACACTCCAACCTCAGTTGAGCAGACCTCGCAAAAAACAGGGTGACAAACTGGCCCCTTGTTTTCACCTTCTGATGTAGTAGAAGAATCAACAGCCCTTCCCTTGCTGTCTTTTCGTTTGCCTTTCCCCTCGCTTAAAATCTTATCATTCTTGACTTTGCAGTTGCGCTGCACGGTATTGGATCACATACTTTTCATGCCTGAACATCAAAGAAGCCTACGAATCAGAAATTCTACTAAAGAGAGTACCAGTACATAATGTTTAATAATCGGAAAGGTAAATAATAGGAGAAGGACTTGAAGCATTCAAAGTTCTGAAGTAAGGTATTTCTGAACATTGTGCAAGCAAAACAATAGCATCGTGTTTTCAGAGATATTCTTATTTCAGACTTTACTATAGTATGCATCCAGATTTCTTCTACATCTGGCATCTTCATTCTTGTTCGAACAATCAGATAGCATGTTCAGTGGAAACAAATCCTACAATTGCATATTCAGAAGGAGGAAATGAGAAGGCACAGTTAACAATTGATGCGTATACAACCAATATTCCATCACAGAATACGTTTAGAAGGTCAGTATGCAGATGTCCCTTACAATTTTACAATAGTGGCTTCCACTGCCAGGAGTGTTTCTCCCATACAAGCATAACCAAATTAAGAAAAGAAACTTTCAGGACCAATTCACCTGTACACAGTTAACCATACAGTAAGAAATTCCATTGTTTGTCCCACCACAAATATGATAATTAAACCATACCACACATAGATAGTATAAAGAACCATGACAACAGGCTCACAAATATGATAGTATAAAGAACATTGCTTACCAAGGGATCCTTCGAGTAGTTATCACATAGCCAATTCGCAAGATGCATAAGAACCTCTCTTCCAACAGGCTCATCACCATGGACATTTCCAATGAACTGCAAAGTTGTACCATTAACACTGAGATAGGAATAGGCAACCTAGATAGTTCTTATTTATAGAGTAATAAGAATAGAAGTAAAAGAGCTCAAGAAAGTTGGCTGGATAATTTCCTAAATGACATTGTACCACTGCCAATTTACCACTAATAGGAAAACCATGTGCTTGGATTTTGAATGTAATTATATTACAGCTTATGTTTCACCCCTCAAGATGGGGAAAAGGAGGTAATCCCATGTAAATTCACAAAGAAGAAAGAAGAAAAGTAAGGATCATTGCCTCAAGTAAGTCATTTCAAGAATTAAAGAAAAGGCATCCCATTGCCATTGAAAAAATTCCACATGTGTGAATCCTATTCTGTCACAGCAGTCCTTTTAGAGCGAGCACAAGAGACAAACAAACCAAATAATAAACAAAATGGTCATTGGGCTCAAATTATAGAACACTTCCTCATTAAAGTTTATTGTATTACCAAAATTTGGAAGAAAAAAGAAACAACCCGCTTAAGAGTCTTAAGGATAAACACAAACCTTGAATGCTGGTTCAGCTTCTTTTTGCCCAGGCTTGTCTGATATTTCAATGACCCACTACAAGAACAATCACAAAAGTTATCCGGTATACAAAATTAACAGAAGCAAAGCCTTAAAAATTATCATTAAGTTACATACCAATGGGGAACCATTCACACTCTTTCCAATGCTGATAACAGGTTTGTAAATTCCTCAAAGAGAGAAGAAAGAATAGGTAAGTGAAGTTTGAATATATGAGCGCATTAGAGATATATCAAACTGGGAGATTACACATTAGATAACCAAAAATAACAGCAGCACTAAAAAACTTGAGATCAATTGAAGAAAATTTCGAAGTTGCATAACAAAGAAAAAGTGCCACTAATAGGAGATTCCAACCGTAAGATTAAGATATCCAGCATGGTACTTTTGAAGCTTGTTGCTCAACCAATATTTTCATGCAATGGAGACACGTATAAAAATTAAAGGCTCGATTAAAAACATACGTGACAAAAGAAGACAAAAGTACATGCTACACTAGCATAACCATCGACAAAAAGAAGTGGCATTGACAAAAGAAGGGTTCCCATTTCAAAGAAACAAAGAGTTATTTACACTTTGTAATGAAACAAAATTGAAGTAACAAAAGCCTAAACTAGTTTTCTAAACTAGAAGCCTCAGGGTCTTCGGAGGTTGGAGACACATGATGTGAGACATGAGTATGGAGGAGTGGACCGTTGTTGTCTTCATCATAAAACTCGCCTTTTTTGTTGATTACTTCCTTCATGATGAAGTAGGCGAGCCGCCCCGAATGGCTTGGATTTCGAGCAAGCGGTCCTACCATAGACAAATTGAGGCACTGTAAGTATGAAAAACAAAATTAAGAGAGTATATAGAAATTGAGTGGCTTGAATCGATGTGTCATGTCAGCATGACTGACCTCCATGTCATTGTATTTTATTGTGCAACCTAAGATTTCGCACATGTACTGGTACACGAAGTACCCATATAAATTTGTCCCTTGCGACTGCTTGTGACACTGCAAAAATCGAATGAACTAAGATGTCGTCGAAGGAGCTATTTACTATGAAATACGATATAAGAATATTCCTTGTGTGCGTACCGGAAAGTTAGTACGGATTGTAAGGGATTTTTTGTATGGGCGGTGTCTCGTTCACTTCTGACAATATCTTTTGAACGCCTCATTCATTAAACATGTCATCACTTCAAAGTCTTCTTTAGGTTTATCTAGTGGATCCATGATCAGCATCTTGCTCTTCTCTAGATGAATTACTATGAGAATCCAGAGGAAGCCGGATGCCATAGTCATTAGTCCTTACATCGAGTAAATAACTAAATCAACGAGTAATTTAACTAGCTAGTGAGGAACTTACTTAAAATGGTATGGTACAAGTATAAACCGCTTGTCTTGTAGTTTAAGCAAAGCTTTATATACGTACTCTCGACCTCCTCTGGTACTCTCATGCTTTCGGTTTGGCAAACCGTTCCCGGGTCGAGGAATCCCACTGGCCCCTTGGTTCTTCGTAATTCAATCATCTCGTATCTATATAACGAAATAGTTAGACATGACATTTATCGGTATTACATGAATGTAGACCAAGATTGATATATTAGACACTTACAATGTCCAGCATCTCAAAAAACATATGTCGAGGGCGTCGTGATAGAATAAGTTGTACAAGTTATCGAATTCTATTAAGAAGTAGCCATCGCCCTCATGGTGAAAATGTTCCTCGCGGAAAATTGCAGTGATCACCTTCGGGAGTACGTCTTGGTTGGATTGATCCATGTACCATGCTTGTAATCGCTGCATCATGGGTGTTAGACTGTTTAACTTCGAATCGGTGACTTCGCCTTGCCCTTACTTTTTTCTCGCACGACATCATACTCGGTCCTGGCTTCGCCTGATCTGGCTGATACGGCTCGTCTAATGTGCCATTTTTTGGGATAAGGGGTTCTAGGTTTGTCCTTTGAAGTACCAGGTGTTATAGGTTTCTGCTTTGGAGTACTAACAGTGGCCATCTTTATGGGGTCCTCAATGGATTTCTTTTGTACCTCATCTTGCTTCTTCACCGTTTCACTCTCATGTGCTGGTGACGGATGCGCGGATTGTACTGCAGGAGAGGCTGGCACTGCATGGTCCAAGACGATGTCACGCTTGCGCCACTGGATGAATGAGTGGACAGCACTTCCTAGAGTTGTTATCTCGTCATTGATGAGTTTTTCTAGCCCGATCTCAGCAAACTGTTCAAGTACCATGTCCATCTGGACCTTTGCATAACCTAGCGTTATCGGGGTATTGTGCAGGACACCCCCTTCTTAGCATGGATAAACTACCCCTGTAGCAGCCTGTAGAAATATGTTCATCACGGGCACGTTGAGCTGACAGGGTGTGGGGTCCTGTATGTCGTCCACAGGATAATGGTTGTTGTCCATTTCTAGCAATGGCGTGGACGCGCAACTGCTGCGACGACCTGTAGGGCTCGAGAGAACGTTGTGGGCCTGCGCCTGGCTCAAGGCTTGTTGTACTTGTTGTTCAACTTTTTCTTCAATGGTGTCTTGTCATTCTCGCAGAAGCCTTTCCTTCATCCTTTCCATTTCTTGCTCAGCCCGCTCTTCTTTAGCTCTCTTCCAACTCCTATAAGAGTCTCCGTGCTCAGGGAATCCCATCTTCCATGGAACCTTGACCCCGACGCCTCGTGTTCGACCGGGGTGCTCTTTGTTTCCTAGAGCCGCTGTTAGCTCGTCTTTCTCCCTGTCTGGGTGGAAAGATCCTTCGGTGAACTGGGTGTAAAACTCTTGAACTCTTTGCGTCATTGCTTCGTCTTCGCTGCTCTTGAATGATAAACTCCCAGTAGACAAGAGATCTACCCTCGCTAGCACGTAGTGCTTCACTCGGTCTGGTAGTCCGATCAAGGGACTTGCGCCAGTCTGTTGGAGCGCTTCTAAATCCTGCCTCTCCCATTGAGCAATTTTACCCGCGTACCCACTCATGCCAAGTCTGTGGGGGTGAGTATTCCTTCTTGCGATGCTAATGTGGTCCTCACTGGACTTCCTTGCTGCTTCAGATTGCTTCATCGCCACAAACTCATCCCAGTATGGCACTAATCTAGGGTAGTCTCCGATGGCTGACCGGTTTTGCTTCACATAATTTACGTTCAACCTCGCCTTGAAGTTTCTCCACGCCGCATCCATGGTCATCAATGCATCGCGATGCACAAGTTCTTCGGCTCCTTCGGGGAATTCGAAGGTTTCTTTGAGCTCTGTCCACAGATCCTCTTTGGTGGCTCGAGGCACTTTATGCCAATCCGAATAGGTGATTGGCACTTTATCCCTTACGATATACCCGCATGTTGACCTGTATTTTACTGCTGATTTTCTCGGTGCAACAGGGGCCCCAATATCTGAGACCTCCGAGATGGTGTACCGGCCTTCGGGCTTCTTAGTTTGTGATTTACAGATATGAACAATAAGATACACATGAAACTTGAATAGAACAAATACGAAGTAAAGGAAGAGGGTCACAATACCTCTGGAGCCACCCAATATGGACTACCCTTAAATGAAAAAGGACACTCGCTGCTCAAGAATCTGGGGAAAAGACCAAAGATAATTAAAAAACAGAGGACACAATTAATACAAGTTAATAAGAAAAAAATTATCATCTTTTAAGGTGATCTCGTGACTTGCTCGGGACTCAGAAACTCAACAGACTAACTGTCTAACTCTATTAAGAAAAGGTTTAGAGCACCCTTAACATCAACAAGCACGCAAGATGCTTACAAAGACCGGGACTTACAAGAACAAGTTGATATACATTCTTTGGCAAAGGCGTAAAACATGACTTCCCATGGCTATATATTTTTGAAGAGTATCTAATTCAAGTGAATATGAGTCTCACTCTATGAGCACAAATACGAATACGTAAAAGCAAAAAAAGGAATTAAACAATTAGAAGAACGTGAATTGAATGAGAAGCTCCTCCGGTGTATGAAAGCAATGTTCAAAGATCCAATGTTATACTCCACTACCTACCCACAACAAACAAGTAGGTAGCATCGAATAAAATATGGAAACATCAAGAAAACATGTCATCCAGCTTATACCATGTCGTTTACCTCCATGAACACCAGCCTCGTGGCATTACAACAAACACCTTTAGTCACCGTAAGAAAGCATTAAACAAAGGAAAACAATGCACCATGAACTCACGGCCTTTGGCGAAATCGCGGCAAGTGAAATGTTTGTCGGCGATGATCGATCATCGAGTGCCTTGAGGCTCTTCAACGACAAAGAGTCTCACCTCGTGGATCTGAACAAAAATAGTAGAAAATGAAGGTAATACTACTACCCCTATGGCATGAAAGCATGAACAAGGGAAGTGTAGAATAGAATACATGTTAATTCATACAGGATGGGCAAAATGACTTGTAAAAATTGATGGATAGCAGTGCATCTTGCTGATTCCAACCATGTCGAGTACTCTTGTCAAGAATTTCATCACTTCATTACTCAATTTGAATGTTTGCAACCAAAAGACAGTAGAAACATTAAAGTACATCGAACCTATTGAACTCAGATGAGATTAAAACCCTCACCCCGAGGCGTTGACACAAGCGTGGCCTTAAATAGTGTGTCATGTGATTATAAAGCGGGGCTACCATCGAGAAAATGATAGATTTTCAGCTAAACAATAGGCTCACTTGAGCATGAGAGCACCATATTGTAAAACAGCTCCATAAGAGTGCATCAAAATAACTATCTTAGTCTTCGATGGCGAGGTGCTCATAAATTGAGTATGTCAACTATGTTATTTTTCACAAAAAGAAAAGGATCACCCAAAACTATTAAAGATGCTGGTCTTATGATTTTCAGAGTTCCAGTGCACACAGCCTGGGCGCCGCCATGGCCTCGCCCGCGTCCAAAGTAGTGTAGGACGAGGACCGGGCGATGGTGCGGAGCAGCAGGCTAGCCTCGGGCCGAGGCCGAGGCGGCGACGCGTGGGCGGAAGGCGCAGAGAGGCGCCTGGGGGGGAAGCGGCGGCGCCGAGCCGAGAGGCACAGGAGGCGATAGCTTGAGGTAGAACTGGCGGCGGCGTGGCAGGCCCGAGGGTCACTCGGGGAAAATGTGAGGGAAAGAGGGGATTAGGTGTCTGCTCGGGAGGATGGGGCGGTGCGTGGGGGCGAGGGCGGGCGGTGGCGCCAGGGGCGGGTGCGGCAGGGGCGGCGTGGCGGCAAGGGTGAGAGCCGATCGAGCGAGAGAGCTAGGGTCAGGAGACGCCAAGTGAGAGACAGGGGACACGCTGGTCGGGCTAAGGCAAATGTTAAATTGTGGGTACGCTGCCCACTTAATTTATTTAAATTTGTGGGTATTTACGTGAACCGATTTAATTTAAATTATAAATTCGTGGGTATTTTTTGGCCCATTTAATTTAATTAAATACGAGGTTTTTGTAAACCGACGAATTTAAATCTATAAATTTGTGCGTTTTTGTTTGGCCCACGAATTTTTCACTGTTTCTTGTAGTGTCCTCTTCACCGTGCCTTGTCCAACTTGTATAGCCAGGTACAAAACCCCTCCGGATCAAGTGCAAATGGATATGGTTTTTGTTCAAAAACATCTTCTCATTCTTGCAATCAATGCATGGATAGTGTATGTACTCCGTCTTCTTTTGCAAGCTATTCTCCTCGGCGGCCATTAGAAAAACAGATACATTGTCGATATATTCTTGGCTGCAACGGTTCGCATCGTACATCCATCTCCGGTCCATCTACAGTTCATTAATTTAAGCAATTATTAATATCCAAAAATCTTAATTAAATAAATTGTTATTCCAATATTCAACAATATCCACTAACGGGACAAGATTAATGCTAAGTAAATGTTGCAAACTTAATTAATTAATTTTAATACATACTCATACGTAACAAAAATTATATATATCCTCCGAAGATCAACATAATAAATTCCCCATCTCAAAATGCAAGGCAATTTCATGATCACCCATCTACCATATTAACTAAATTTTATTTAACATTCATATCCAACAATCTTAATTACATAAATTTGATATAAGCTTCATACAAATTCACTAAAATAGCCACTAATGGAGCAATATGTATATGCACACGCTAACTAAAAAAATAAATGGTAACTAACAAAAGAAATTTTATGTGTTGCAATTTCTATATATACTGCATTCTAGCCAAACTTAAATATATCCTCCTAAGAGCAACATAACAAATTCCTCATCTCAAAATGCAAGGCAACTTCATGATCACCCATCTATCATATTAACTAAAATGTATTTTTCATTCATATCCAATAATCTTAATTAAATAAATAAATTTCATATATGTTTCACGAAAAGTTCATCATCTAAGGTAGACAACTTAATCTAATAGAGCAAGGTAATAAATTCATCATCTACAAATTGCTAAGTAAATAAAAAACAAACTAAATATGAACCTTGCATCTAAACCTTAATTAAGCTAGGAATAAACCTTACATTGCAATTTCACATTACAAATCATGGGAGGAGACACAATTTACACACCTTGGAACAATTCTAGGAAGTAGAAACACAATATTTTGGCCAAATGAAATCTGAAATCAAAGAGCTATCTTTTCTTCTCGGGAGGACTCTTTTCTTCTCAGGGAGGAAGATGACTAGCGACTGGTGACAGATTTATTTATAGGAATAATTATTTGTGGCGGTTTTAAATAAAAAACCACCACAGATAATTATATCAGTGGCGGTTCTAAAAACAAACCGCTATAGATAATTTATTATCTGTGACGCTTCTAACAAAAAACCGCCATAAATAGTCCCAACCTTATCAGTAGCGGTTCTAAAAGCAAACCGCCACAGATAAATGAATTATCTGTGGCGGTTGTTGGATGGAGCCGCCACAAATAGTCCCAGCGTTATCAGTGGCAGTTGCAAATAAAAACCGTCACAGATAATGTATTATCTGTGGCGGTTTTTGGATGAAACCGCCACAAATGGTTCTCCCGCCAATTTCCGTGTAGACCCGCCACTGATGCATGGATTTGTGACGGTTCCAAAAGAACCGCTATAAATAGGGTGTCACCTTTGTGCTGTTTTGTAGTAGTGACTCAAATTGCTTCAAATCGAAAATCCAATTCAAATCAAACTCAATTTCAAATCAAACCAAGCTCAAATCTCGTCAATTACTCATCATACATAAGGATAGACCTCCACATGGTCTTTCAATATATGAAGTCTTTTATTATATTTCTGTTGTGTATGATTGTGATATTCATCAATGTTGATACTGTGTGCACTAGCGTGATCCTGAACTAGTGCGATATACACAGAGGATCTGGATTTGTATATTTGGGTCTCGACGAAAGCCATATAAATTTGGAAATAACTAAAATTAGTAATAATAAATGAAGATTTTCCTTGAAAATAATTAAATGAAAATTAACAAACTAAAACAATGAGTACATGTTAAGAACAATCCAAATTCGTTAAAAGTCAGCACAAAATATAAAAGAAAATTAGTAATTTGATTTCCGTACAAGTTCCAAACTAATTCCTTAAAAAAATAAATTTCAAAATAATAATTAAAAGAAAATAGAAAATGGTTTTTTTATATGAATTATTGCATAAAACTGAAAAGAAATCACAGCAAGTACAATGCAAAAACATGCCATGTCAGAACAAAAAAAAAGAATGATTACATCATTGGTTGTTATCTATCATACAATAAAAACTTAGCAGTGTTGATTACATAAGCTAAGAAAAAAGAAAAATATGATAGATATTCTCCCAAAAAAACATCGACTCTTAATTTGATGGATCCTAATTTCATTTAGCAATCCATAACCGATGGATGTTGCCTAATAAATGTGAATAATTGCTACAAATTCTCATAGAAAAAAAGCATCTAGCTCGCCTAACCAAATGCATCTAACTTATCAAACCAAAAACAATATAAGGGGAAAGGTGAACCAAGGTTGTATTATGTATTTTAGGCTCTTGAGTGCCCATCTTAAAAATAATGCACATTGAAAAAATAATTATGTATACTTTTTAAGGACATATACAATAGTGTGAAATCAACTATTTAGGACTTAGACTTTTATAAATCTTCTTGCAACGTAGAAATTTTATTATGTGGGAGGGAGGTAACTCAAGAGATAATATAAACCATCACTTGCAAACATTGGCACAAGAAATAACACAACATAGAGATTTGGGCATGGAGTGTGTGGGCCAGCGTTTAATGATTTTCAGAGTCATTGGCATTGTCACTAACATTGACAGGACATTATTTCAATGGATGGTAAATACAATTATTGTCTCTACTATTGGATATGTCCTAATGAATTAAGAATTAAAAAACACTTATTTAGAAAATTATTATATTTAATGCGGACACACTACAGGAAACAGGGAAATTAACGTCGGCCATATTAATTAACGTCGGCCAAAGAATAAGCCGACGTTAATTAATTAATTAACATCGGCGAAAAGGTTACCGACATTAATTAATTAATTAACGTCGGCTTATTCGTGGGCCGACGGTAATTAGTTAATTAACGTCGGCCGAAAGCCCTGGCCGACGTTAATTTTTGCGATAAGGCTGCGTCTTTTCGCTCGCCCCGCGCACAATCACGCCGAAAACTCCTTCAATTCGCGCTGCGCCCGCCCTACGCCGCCCGCCGCCCTTGCCGCCCTTGCCGCCTCGCCTGGCTGCCTGCCTGCCATCACTGCCGCCACCTGCCCTGCTTCAGCCGCCCTCCCTTAGCCTGGCCTGCGCCTCCCGGTTCTTCTCGATCTCTCTTCTCTCGGTTCGTCCCGTGTTCTTGATCAAGAACTAAGATCGTTGTTTGGTATGAATACCGATGCTTCTTGATTCACAACTGTCCGCCCTAATGCCCTCTATGTTTCTTCGTTTTGTAGCAAGTCTGAGTGGAGGTCATTGGGGACCGGAGGCAGCGATCGTCAGGAGAAGGTTGTAGGCCAGTTTGTCCCCATCTCTCTCTCGATTGGTTTATGTGAGATCACGTATAGTAAGTACATTAGTAGTTTAGTACTAGACATATTTCGATGAACCTTTTGTTTCTCAGCTATGTATATCCTATTGAGTTGCATATGCTTAATCTCCCTTTTTTTTAACTGGAGAGTTACTAAAACGAATCTTGAAAAATTATAGAGCAAATCCTTTTAAAACTTGGTTAGTTACAAATTTACAATACAATACAATCTTGCTTTTGAAGAAAAGAAAAGAGACACCCATTGGTTTTGTTTTTAGTCTATGGACGCCCAACTGGTACTGATGAGTATCTCAGTTGTGGGGAACAGGGAAGACATGGTCATGTTTGTCGTACTTATATAATAAGGCGAGTTGTTCATGGCCGCTTTGTGAAACGAAACCATTGGCTCCAGAGTCTAAAGCTATATAGCATGAACAGATTTGATATATTGATTTGTCACATGTTTATTTTTTTTAAATTTATATATCCATTATGTGCTTATAAATATATATTTGAGTAATGGATTATCGTCGGATTTTTATTTTTGATTTCAAATCACATAGTGTCACGAAACCTATGCGTCACCCGTTTCGGATCGGCATGTCTCACATGTGTCACATGTGAGATGTCTTTGTCCGAATTGTCCTTTTTGGATAAACCTCGGAGTGAATGACAAAGTCGCGGTATTTATGACGAGCCACGGTGCGAATGAAATTTCGGCGTCATAACCTGTTGTTCTCCCTGCACCATATCCGTGCGGTGGGAGAACAATGGGTTATGTCTTGAATTTCATTCGACTCTACAGTGCTCGTCATAAATCCGCTTTGTCGACCACTCTTGGGTGGGTTTAGGACATATCCTTTCCTATAGATGTAGGGTCGTGATATATAGAAACAAAATGAACCTTATAACTGTTGATTTAACCTATATAGCCTCAAGTATGGGTGACGACCGCCGATGGATGTATGAAGGTTGGGAGAAAAGTGGGGCTCACTTGATCGAGTGGACGGTCAAGGCTACCGCTTTGTCGACCGTGCCTTCTCTATGTCTAGTACTTTAAGGTGAAGTGCCCATGCAGCAAGTGCCGTAATTTCCACCCCTAGGACAAGAAATCGATGTCTCGCACTCGTCGGTTCGGTTTCATGCCAAGCTTTGAGTTGTGGGTACATCATGGTGAGTCACGTGCTCAAGGACCTGAAGTTGCGGTTGAAGAGGAAGATGATAGGGCGGGCGATGATAGGATGGATGAGATGCTAGAATCTTTGCGTCTAGAGATTAACGTAGACTCGAAGGATCTACCAACACGTGAGGCCTTGATTCTGATGCACAACATTGACGCTATGCATCGTGAACGAACGCTGGTGAAAGCATTATAAGCACGCATGGATATGATGGACAAGACAAAAGACAACCTAAAGGCCCAAGAGACTTAGCAGAGATCAGAATCGCCAACACTTGAGCTCACCGGCAGGGGTTAAGCCATGCGCTCCATTTTGCCTTAAACCTGAAAGAAGTGTTGAGGTGGGTGAAGAAATTGAAATTTCCCGATGGTTACGTAGCGGGATTGAGACGAGCTGTGAATGTGAAGACGGGAAAACTAAATGGGTTGAAGAGCCACGATTACCACATAATCATGGAAAGACTCCTGCTTGTAATGTTTCGTGGGTATCTTAATGATAATGTGTGGAAGGTGCTAGCTGAGCTAAGTTATTTTTATAGACAATTATGTGCTAAAGAAATATCGAAAGACATGATGCATAGGTTGGAGATAGAGATACTAGTGCTTGTATGCAAAATGGAAAAAATATTCCCTCCGGGTTTCTTCAATCCAATGCAACATCTACTTGTTCATCTACCTTACGGCTAAGGTAGGTGGCCCCTGCTCAAGATAGGTGGATGTATCACATTGAAAGAGCTCTAAAGAAACTTTGAGCTATGGTTGGCAATAAGGCAAGAGTTGAAGGGTGCATTGCGTACATTTTCTCTAAAAGAGATATCATACTTCTCGAGTGTATACTTTGCGAGGAACACAAAGTCAATGCTCCCAATGATGCGGTACCATGTAGATGAAGAGACACCTTGTAGTGACCTCTGATTTTCCAATGGAGAGGTACTATCGTTGATAGTTGCACCGCTACTATTACACTTCGAAGAAAAGAAGTCTCGCTTTCTTTGTACATGTACTCCAATATGGAAGAGATGGAACAATATTTCACGTAAGCGTTTACTTTGTACATGTCAATCAAGCTATGCTGCCGAAGACATCATTCATTTATGTATCCATTTACGTTTTCATTTACAGTGAATTCGATAAGCGTAATCGACGCCTATTCACAACCAACCGCCAAGCAACTTAATACGATCGTCGGGATGGAATAAATGGGGGCCCTAATTTCATGACTTGGTTCCGAGATCATGTAACACATTTACATCCTATAATATTCTGTAATGTTACGTTTCAATATATTATAAATCTTATACAACTTCGAATCATATTTTGTTGGCAGTGCGTGAAATATGGGAACGTCCATGAGGACTTGCTTCAGCTATCCTATGGCCGCGTAACTGTTAAAAGCTATGGGCGATACGACGTGAACGGGTTTCGGTTCCGTTCAACCAAATTTGAAGCTGGTCGTCCCCTTGCGGCCACAACAAATACTGGAGTTGTAACTAGGGCAATCGATGCACAAGGGATCAAAACAAATTTCTATGGAATCATTCAAAACATCCTCGAGTTCAAGTTTGCAGAGAATAAGGAGCTCAAAGTAGTCTTTTTCGATTGTGTTTGGTTTGATAGCAAACATGGGACTCATCAAAACTAGTATGGGATGGTAGAAGTCAAACACAACGAACAGCTACATGGCTATGATAATTTTATCCTTGCTCACCAAGTTGAGCAGGTGTATTATATGCCATATCCATGCACAAGACTGAGTGCTTGGTGGGTTGTGTACAAAGTGAATCCCCGAGAACGGTTACATACTCCTGGTGATGCTGATTACCTTGAGGCCATGGAGGTTGTTGAGGTTTTCCAAGATGAAGAATTGCCAAGCACTTTTGATATAGAGATCGGTCCGTGTCTCGATTCTTTAGTCGGAGACCGTGGAGA